>JAMWET010004055.1:75000-164276 GCA_024036415.1 Prochilodus magdalenae | reverse complement strand
AAAGAGAAGAGAGAGAGCGAGAGAGAGAGAGGAGAGAAGAATAGAGAGACCCTGAGAAAAGAAAATGAATGGGAAAAGTTTTTGAAAAAACAAAAAGAAAGATCGACGTAAAGTGAAAAGGAAAAGAAAAAAGAGAAAAAAGATCGAGTTAGGAAAGAAGGGTGAGAGAGAGGATAAGAGAAGCACATGTGAGGAAGAAAGATTAGGAGAGACAGAATAAGAGGTAGGGAAAGAGGGAGAGGCGAGGATAACAGAGTAATGAACTTTGCGGGGGGTCAGTGCGCGGCGTTGCCCAGTGCAGCCTCTTGTCCTCTGGTACCAGCTCAAGTCTAGAATCCAGACAGGTCCGTGGCCCAGTGTACTGGTAAAACCCTGACTCCGCTAGACCCACAGCAAATGAGGGGCTCAGGTAACGGGCCCGGGCTGACCACTCGGGGTTTATTCTCACTGCAGAACGTTGTCACATCTCTCATGAGCTGTGCTCAGGGCCCCTACACAAAACGTGACTTACGCGGTCCATATAGCTGTTTTAGAAGAGAGGGCCCAGTAAACTGCTGATCAGCTGTGGTTACGGAGCTTAGTCCAAGTCCGTGTATGAACCAAACCAAATCAAAAGCAGGGCCCAAGAGAACTGAACCCTGGGGAACACTCACAGGTCACGGTCTAGCTTCCCCGCGCGGTATCTGTCTAAAGCACCAGTAAATACAGTAACTGAAGAAACTGTGCACCACGCTGAATGGGAATATACTAATTGGAGGAAGTTGAGTAGTAAGCTGATCCCCCGTTCTTTATACTACTTTAGAGCCTCGTAGCTCCGCCGCTACACGAAACACAGGAGGAGGTGTGGAACTACACCTGTGGGGTAAACGCGACATCTGGCTGAACTCGAGAGCTTTTAGTGTGGGCAGCAGTGTACTCTTGGATGAAATGCTGCATGTAAAACAGTGTTGAGCTGTGCAGATGTAGGCCATGCTTTGGCTCTGGGTGTAGTGGCACCATCTCCAGCTCTGTTCGGCGTGGTGAACACAGCCAGGCTTGAACCCTCCAGGCTCCACCAGTTTGGAGTTTTGTCGCGGGCTGTCAGCACCATCACGGACGCGCTGCCCTTTAGCTCCCTACACATCACACCTTGCAGTCTCAGACGAGCAAACACCTGCCTCCTCCCATCGTGAGATCACTTACAGCTACTCCGAGATTGGGATCCTCTGTAGGAAACCTCCTGGAGGACAGGTAAACACTCGAGGCTGTACATCCAGAGCTTCATGATCACCGCTCACTTAATACTACACCTCGTACTCAATTTACCGTGCAGGAGAACCAACACAGGTTAAACAAACAGGGCTGATCTATCACAAGTATCATTGTGATACGCTGTAGCAAGTGAGCTACATAATTAACAGTATATACTTAATTCATAGTGGATAACTGAATAATTCATATGTAGATCTACATGTGACTAATTCCATAGTAGATACTTGAAATATTCATAGTAGATACTGTAATACTATTGCATAGTTGGATACTGGAATAATTTGTGCATAGTAGCATACTGAGTTAATTCATATAGTGGATACTCGAATAATAATTCTCTCGGATTACTGAATTAATAATTCGGAAGGTGTGTATACTGAAATAATAAGTGTCGTGTGTGGTGGATACTGAGTAATTATTCATAGTGGATACTGAATAATAATTCATAGTGGATACTGAGTAATTATTCATAGTGGATACTGAATAATAATTCATAGTGGATACTGAATAATTCATAGTTTTTATTCTCTTATAAATAAAAATTTAAAAAAATCACGTTTATGTTATAATATTTTTTATTTAAATTGTTTTTTGTATTAATATGTTCCCTTTAGTTCTGTTGTTGTTTTGTCAGAACTGTGATCTAATCCCGTATGATTTTGGCCAGTTGATCTTTAATGTGCTCTATCATTCTGAGTTGTTTCCTGTATTTTTGGAGAAGCTGTGTTTTGGTATTTGGCGTATGGATTTTGATTTAGGCCCGAGGTATAAATGAAGCTGTGACTCCCTCAGCGCCTGGAGCTAAAGCTAAAATACACCGAGAGACTCCCCTCGCCAGGTCACTAAGTGTTCATGGTGGACATTATCTCCCCCATTATCAGCATTAATGCACTGCTTAACGGCCGCGCCGCCGAGGAAATGCCCTTTGAGACGGAGCCAGATTCCCTGAGACCCCAGCTCCCTGTCAGCAGACGCTGGGCGAGCCGTACGTGTGTGTGTGTGTGTGTGTGTGTGTGTGTGTGTGTGTGTGTGCGGGCGGATGATCCACTGTATGAATGCTGAACTATGTGGACACTGCTGTGACCAGCTGCTCTGGAAAAGCCTGGCAGTGAAACAAACACCCCGGAACATTCCTCCTCCAGACCGAAACTTTCACACAGGCCGCGGTTAGTGCAGGGCGTTCTACCCAGTGAGCTGCTTTGGGTTGACTCAGCTGTTTAGATAGCCACAATAAGGACCAAGACCTCAGCATGTACTCACGAGCAATGATTGTGGAAGAAAAAAGGTGTAGACGCAAAGGCTTCAATGGGTAGCGTTGACATCCATCGGTGGAAACCCCACTAATTCTCAGCACACAACGGCAAGAGCACACGAATGAAAGCTGGTTGGGTGTGTTGTAACCAAAGATACTTATGCAGCAGACGGCATTGTTGTTGCACCTTTGATACTTGCCAGTACATAACACCCTGAGTGTGACTGTGTACTGTGTAGTGAGTGTGCAGTAGTGTGTAGTAAGTGTGCAGTACAGTAGTAGTGTGTCTCTGTAGAGGATATGTAATTTATTTACACTCAGATCAACACAAACATTCACATACCGCACATACGTCAGACTCAGTCTGTGTGTATTTTTATTAAACTGGACGTTTTTATTTAATGAATTGAATAAATATTTGAAGTTCAATAACCCTGTTCCATATATCACTGTTATATAGTTACTTATAAACCCACAATATTTACCCTTTAGATTCACTAAACACTGTCTTGGGAATAAACACTGGGATTCTACACTTTAAAACAACTGCAATAGAAGATAAGAAATATTTCATTTCAGTTTTGTCCATTATGATCATAGTCACACAAATGTTAAGTGTTTCATATTACAGCATAATTAAAAATTAATAAACATTTTCAGTTGTACTGTTTAATGACATATTGAACGTATATATACCTGTATATTCACCACCGTGATTTTTATTCAGTCGTGTGAATATACTTTTCGGCTACGGCGGTTATTAAAGTCTACACATTTCTACTTCTGGAACTGTAATGGTGCCCTCTTCTTTAACACTGTTAGTTTTCTTCAGTATTCCATATAAATATTCATTTTTGCTTCAGTGTTACACACAGATATGCAACAGAATGGAAATGTTTCTGGTCCTGGTAAAATTCCAGAAACTCCAGGACATCCACTACCTGAAGACACGTGCACACCTCTCTACAATACAGCACAGCACACCAGTGTTCTGCAAACTAAACAACAAATGGACCAGTAGAGCATGAGGATAAGCTGACTGCAGCTGAATAAGGCTAGTCACGCCGAGATGAATTCTGGGTAGGTTACTTTTGTTTACCAGGAAATAAAAAATAAAATATATATATATATATATATATATATATATATATATATGGAATTTGAGTTTATAACTTCTGTATATTTGTGTGTATTTAAACATTTTAATGGTATTTTAATGACATTAAATAAAGTATAGTTTTAAAAGTGATCTTTATTCCGTCCTGCTGTTACATAAATAACTATCATTTTTATTTTAATCTGTGCTTTTCTTTTTTTTTCTTTTTTATGAACTGTAATTTTGTATGCTGGTTGAATACTGCACACATTCACTTTTCCAGATTTTATTTCTGCTTTAATTTTCCATTTTTACTCAGTATTGGACGTACAGGTTTAGGTCAGTGTAATTGATGGCCCAAGTGTAAGAGACTCACTTCTACACGCTTCATACTGTTATGCTTTATTTTTCTCAAGATAAAATCTAAATCAGTGGAAAGTATGATCACAAATTATACTCGGTCATATAGAGGAGAGTTCTGTGCAGAGCACTGCATTTAGAAAGTCAACAAGAGAAATCTGAGTTTATAACTTCATATCTGTATATTCAACTCCCCCCCCCAAATTTATTATTTATATGTTCAAATTTTAACTATTATCGTTGTAATGGACAGTGCCGTCTATTTTTGTTTTTTTTTTTTTTTAATGACAGACATTTTTGACCATTCAGCCAACAGCAGTTTACCTCCACCCACCCAGCCTACAGCAGTTTACCTCCACCCATTCAGCCTACAGCAGTTTACCTCCACCCATTCAGCCAACAGCAGTTTACCTCCACCCACCCAGCCAACAGCAGTTTACCTCCACCCATTCAGTCAACAGCAGTTTACCTCCACCCACCCAGCCAACAGCAGTTTACCTCCACCCACCCAGCCAACAGCAGTTTACCTCCACCCACCCAGCCAACAGCAGTTTACCTCCACCCATTCAGCCTACAGTAGTTTACCTCCACCCACCCAGCCTACAGCAGATGAAGCAGCATTATACTACAAGCTGTAACACTGCGGTGGCTGTTCCTACAGTAGTGTGGGTTCTGCTGTGTGCAGTATGATCCAGAGTCCGATCCGGAAAGAGTGGTTCCTGTGAGAGAGAGGTTCTCCGTCTGGCGTGCACTTTGGGCCTAGAACTCTGCAGAAGGTTCACATGCACAGAAAGCTCTAGAACACTCTAAAGGAACCTGTTTACGGGCAAACGAGGAGGAACAGGTCATATAGAGGTGAAATGGAACACAGGCCCTTTAATGACCTTCATATACAAAATCTAATCTTTATGACACCGGCCCTTTAAGACCCTACGCCCGGCGCTGTGGGGACGTTCAGACGGTCGTGTAGCGTGATCACAGTGACGCTGTTCTGCGGGTTATGTCCCGAGCGTCTGGGTCATCGTTCAGAGGTGCATGAGAACGGGTCACTCTGAGTGTCTATGAGAGTAGGAGGCGTTGACTGAGGACCATAATCTCCATTCAGGACAGGCCACCCAGCGGGGGGGCAGCTCAGAGAGAGAGTGACGAGTGAGAGGGGACGAAAAAAATAAATTATTAATGAGAGAGGAATGAAAGAGAAAGAAAACAGTGACAGAGGGACGAAGCTTCCCCTTTTCATCAGCAACTTCAAACAGGGGGATGCTGAGGAGCGCTATTGTACGCCAGAAACAAAGGAGAGAGAGAGAGAGAGAGAGAGAGAGAGAGAGAGAGAGAGAGAGAGAGAGAGAGACACAGAGAGAGAGAGAGAGAGAGAGAGAGAGAGAGAGAGAGAGACAGAGAGAGAGAGAGAGAGACAGAGAGAGAGACAGAGAGAGAGAGACAGAGAGAGAGAGAGAGACACAGAGAGAGAGAGAGAGAGAGAGAGAGAGAGACACACAGAGAGAGAGAGAGAGAGAGAGAGAGAGAGAGAGAGAGAGAGAGAGAGAGAGAGAGAGGTTTGGGGTGAGATGAAACGGAGGACAGATGCAGTGTGATAGCTGTGCCATTCTCGAGCACTTCTCATTAACACAGACATTGACCAGCACGAACACCAGCGCGCTTAACATTATCAAACAAACCAACAAAGTGGGAATCATTCCCAGATTCCGGCTTCACGCGTTCCGGTAAAAACTCGTACTCCACTCTCGGCACCCGTCTCTACGGTATTCACACTTCCTGGGCCTTTTCATGCCCTATATCTCAGTGTACAGGGGAATTCCACCAGAGTGTGCGCACAATTCCAGACGTTCTGTACAGTGGTGGTGATGGGAACCAGGGTTCTCCATGTCTAGAACACACATATATACTATCTAAACCTCCAGTGAACCTACACGTGTCTTCTGAGAGTGTATGGAACGTTGAGGATGAAAATCTGGAAAACCTGGAAATACTAAGTTCCTTTGGGGGACTATTTGACCTCACAGCGCCCTGCAGCATGTATCCCTCCACCATGAATGGAGTTTAAGGCTGAGATCTTCTCCACACTATCATAAACAGCGTCTCAGACATCAGGCAGCGTATTCAGAACCTCCTCCTGTAGGAACTTCCTGTGAGGGAGCTTTTAGAGGGGACGTCTGGTTACCCTCACCACCACTGTGAGCAGGTCTGGCTTTATGACTGTAAACCTCGATATGTAATGATGCTGAAATTCTGAAAGGTGTGAAAGGTGGGTGGAGTAAAGGTTTAAAGGTTGTGTGGTTGTGGTTTAATTCCCAGGATGGTGTCGCTGAGCGCTGCCATAAGATTTACACGGTTATGAATGTTTTATGAAGCATCACGCTTCAGTTATTGATTTCTCACAGTGTATTCATGTTATTCCCAGCGGCTTTCCGAACATGATGAGCTGGGAATGAGACGGTGACCCGGACCGCCAGGATCAGTAAATAAATATAGAAAAACATTCATAAATAAGTGAACAGAAGCCACAGAGAAGATCTGTGGCAGGTTCAGGTGCGATCAAAGGCTCAAAAACCACAAAGACCCCTCTCTCCAAGCCCCCCCACTCCACCCCCCTTAATCTACTGCTCCACCCACTCACGAGAAACCCTCTGGGTAACACGGAGTGCGTCATAACAGAACCAAACGGGCCCAAATCGAATCAAATCGAACTTAACCACGCCAAATCAACCAAACCCAACACAAATCAACCCAACCCAACCCAAACCAAACCAAACCAAACCCACTTTGAGTTAAACCTCCAACACACAAAAATCAGAAGGCCGATTCTCATCAATGGATTCACTGTTACAAAACAATTAGTGAACAGAAACACAGCACATGTAAGCAGTCCATAGGGTGGAGCCTTATTTTAGCCACGCCCTTAGCAGGAAGTGAGCCTGCATCCCTGTGCCTCATGACCATATATCTTTTGGAACAGCACATCTGTCTGACCTGCTGCAGCGATAAGCCTCGAGCAGAACTCATCACCTCACATTTACCCAGGTGTGAAGGTGAGTGTTGAGTCCCCAGCAGTGCTGGAATACAAAACACACATTACACAGTGACGCTAATGAGCTCAGATCGTAAGGAAAACACTCCAAAGCTACATCACTCCGTCATTCACCATATCTCTATCTGCCAATCACAGAGCTGTCTCACCTGTCATTAACAGATCAACATCCTCTCCTCGTTACCCAGCTGCCTCACAGGCATCGACGTTTCTACATTCACCCTTGAGTCCCCAGCAGTGCTTCCCGGTACAAAACACACATTAGGCTCAGTGTCCTACCTGTCTATACCCTGCTCAGATCGTTAGGGGGTCCGAACGCTTCCAGACCTGGGCCTCCTTACTTCTCCAGACTCGTCATCCTCACACTGTACAGCTTCTCTTTCATTTAGTCAGGTAGTCCAGCCTGAGGTAAAGACTAAACACGGAGACGCAGCTTCAGATACGACACTGCTCTGAAATGGAACCAGGCTGACGGAACATTAGAACCCCTGTGCTAGATACTGTTTAACCCAGGCTGATTCTGTGTTGGAGCAGCTCAGGTTAAACACTGTACGGCACTTCTCAGCTGGAACGCCACTTCATCATCCTAATTCAATTTCACTTTTAATGTAACTCTAATTTAGGGTTTAATGTGCTTCGCGCTGCAGTTCATGGGCCCTGTACCCGTTCTCTGCACAAGGACAATAAAGTAGAGTCTAATCTAATCTCCTCTTATTAAATATTATTATTATTAAATATTGTTTTTAGCATGCTTTAATCGTGTTTTCATTTCTGTTCCTCTGGAACCCGTTACATTTTAATCTGGATTGTTTTGTATTTACTCCTGGGTGAAGCCCCGCTGAGTATGAAGGGTGTTAAATGGGCTTGCCTTGGTTTCCGAGTTAAACAGCGGAATGAGACGGGAGATGCCCATATACACCTCCACCTGACACATCAAAGCATGGCCTGTCAGTCTGAGCAGCAGCCTATCAGGGGTGCGTGTCCCAAAGCCCTAGTTGCTGACCAGGTTAAGTGGTATAGACTGACAGTGTACACATCTAGTAGTTGACTTTAAGAGAGCTACAGTCCAAAATGAGACTCAGATCTGAACTAGCCGTGTCCCCCAGGCTTACTACTCTACAGTGTAGTGGTTGGGGTAGCTCAGTGGGTAACACCACTACTCAGGGTGCCACCTCTACGTGTGGGAGACTGGGGTTCGAATCCCAGTCTGGGTGACTTATGCTGTTGCTACTAATAGGTCCTTCTCCCTCTACACTGGCCTACCTGTAATTATCAACCTTGTAAGTCACTCTGGATAAGAGCGTCAGCTAAATGCCATAAATGTAAAATAAATGTAGCTACAGTGAACTTCCAGAACCAGAAGCCCAGTTCAGTCCCAGGAACACTAGACTTCCTCTGATGTTAGTATACGACTGCAGAGCGTTATTTATAGTAACTATACTTCAACTTTATTAAGTGCACTTGTTTAAGAACTTTAAGTATAGTACTTTGTAAGGACCCCTCAGCACCACCACCACCACCACCACCTCCCACATCCCTGATTACAGCCTAGTGTTTCCCATTGGAGTAAACGCGTCCCAGAGTTTGAAGCTCAGAGTGGAACGTTAGGAACCGTGACTACTGAAACAGATTTACTGCAGTTCAGCTTTGTTTGAACAGCGTTAGTGCTTTCATGAAGAGGGTGATGATGATTGTACGCATGCAGCTGTGGCTGCTCGTCATGTGCTGGCTGCTGGTGTTGGGGTTCCGCTCAGAGCGAGCTGCAAGTGCCACTACTGAGACACTTGGTAAGTGGTGGTGACAGAACGACTCGTTTTCAGTGTAAAGCCCAGCATCAGTTAAACCCTGCGCTAGTCTAGGTGTAGCGCCCCCACAGGGACCCAACATAGCTTTGCTCCAGAGAGTTAGTGGGACTAGGAGAGCAGAAGAGGCCGAGCGACTCTCCGGTGAAATTAGCAGAGCAGTTAATTTTACTCTGCCAGTAAAAGGCCTTTTGTGTTTTATCTTTTTTGGCCAACAGCTCCGCAGCGATTACTCTCTCTCTATTTACTGTGGCATCTAGAACGTTCCACACACCCTTAATGAAACTGCACACGGTGGAGCCGACCAAGCCACAACCCGGCTCGCTCAGAGGAGCTCTAATGCACCACATTCAGCGGAGAAGGCAGCGCCGGGTTTCAATCTACTCTGATATAAATAATATAAAGCTAATAAACCACAGAGATATTTATCTAATTAAATAAACCTGCACATCATTAGCTACACCGAACTTCAGCTTTACCATAGCTGGCCATATTAAAGCCTAAGCGCTACACGTGTTAGCCTGTTGTGGTGATATTAGCGCTCATATAGGCTGATATATGGGCTGAGTGGCAGTTTTAGTAGGGAAAGCAGAAAAGGCCCGGCATCCCCGTCCCCCACACTTCCTCCAGCTCTTTCTGTCGCCAGGGAGGAGTAGTGGCTCCACTTTCAGCTCCACCCGGTAGAGTTTGGCCCATCCGCCACTCATATCTGTGATCTCAATCTTTCGGACATTCCTCCACGCTCCTGACCACAGGTGAGAGTGGGGATGTAGGTCAGCCGGTAAACACTGATCCGACCACTGGACCATTACAGAGCACTGGAGACACTGGAGTTTCCCCAGAGTCTGATGTGCTGTCTGATGCATTACATCACACTCGTTTCCCCACAGACATCCGTACCTGAATTCCAACGCAACATCACATTCCAAGACAAGTCTCATTTCCTCAAGGCTAGAGTCTGCAGGTAAACAAAAACTTCCCCCGCTGATTAGGTAAAGTAAGATAATTAGCTTTTGTATGTTTTCCAAAATTGTATGGTAATTATGCAAACGATATGCAAATAGTCTTTAATTATAATTAAATATGCACTAATTTGCATACATTTCCAGAACAGAAATCTGAACGGCAGCAAAAGTCAGGTTCTAAATTCTTGTTTGATTTTGCTGACTAAAGAATCAAAGCAAATCAGAAACTACTGTTAACAGCCATAAAGTCCCAGGTCAGCCTCTCTCTACGCACAAACTCCTCTATAACTCAGAGTACCAGTGATATAGGATCAGGCCCCCACCTACAGATATAGATATGGATGCAGCTGGAGAATCTGGTGCAGGTAGCAGCTACAGAAGTGGAGAGTTCTGGATCAGAGCGTGAGGAAAAACTCATTTTGAGAAGGCCTTTAAAGATGTGCTATAGGAAACCACCGTTTACACACAGTCCCTAATCAGCGACTGGCATCCTATCACTACAGCTAATACAGTGAGCTACATATAGCACAGAGCGTAACCCAGGCTGCGGGCATTTTGTAAGGGGGTCGAGCCATGCTGCTGGCTCGATTTGGGACATTCCAGTACTCACAGTCCAGATGACAGGCAGGGGTCACAACACAGGCAGGCAACCAGAGGGACACATCCAGACACAGACACCTGGAGACACGGCAAGGACCAGAGACACGGGCGAGACAGCCCAGAGACTTCACCAACTACCAGACCCAACCGAGGGGTTTACACAGCAGTCCTAACGAGCCAACAATCAGCTGCAGGTGTGTGCAGGGGGGCGGAGTCAGAGGCAGGAGCCAGCACCTGTCAGAAGCCATGTGCAGTACCGTGTAGGCCCAGTAGGGGGTAGTGATATATGGCACACATCATCCCCAGGCTGGGATAGGCAAAAGACCCTGACTGTGGGGCAGAACGCGGTGAGGCTCCATGTGGATAACAGCCCGGCGGTGGCAGAGCTGGCATGGCCTTCACATTCTGCCAGGATGTCTTCGGTACACTTGAGTTTATGGCAGCACGATTCCTCACCAGTCCACTGGGGGGCACTATGCCACTCCGACACCACTGTAGTATCACCGTAGAGTAGGCCACAGTGATTCTGCTGTGCATAGTGCTCTGTTATTCACCCCAGGAGTAAGACCCACACCCAGCACAGCCACGCCACACAAGTTTCTAGAGACCAGCGCCGGCCAGCACTGGGTCACTACAGGCCTCATACGAGCTGAAAGTTAGAGACATGCATTTCATAGCTCTCAGAAATCCTCCGAAGGCCCGGAAGGATCTGGGGGTTCCGCGCTGCTGAAACGTAACAGAGACAAATCTGGCGTATCAGAAGACGGCGAACTGTCCTTACATTCTGATTTACAGCAGAAGCTTATCTGTGGGTCGTGATCTCCTCTCTGCACCTGCAGATCAGACCGTGGAGTGGGGAAATGTGGAGAAGCTGTGAGAAACCGAGTCCTCTCTGATGTATTTCCAGTGTCCCACTGGCTCTAGCAGGGAGGTGGAGGATTTCAGGGGAGGTTAAAGAGAGTGTCTGGGCTGGACGATAAACAGTCCATCTCGAGGGTCATCACTCCTCTCACTCCTCCTCATGTCCGGCCTCGCCGCAAACACTCCATGCAATTCAAGAGCTGTCAAGCTGCCCGCCAGCTCAGCAAACACTACGGCGGAAAGGAACGCGTGTGAAAGTCCACGCCGAGGGTTTTCCGACGGAGTTTTAAAGGAGTAGTTTGATGGAAAAGGCCTGGTATGCATGAGGCTTTAGCACTGGAGCTGCGAGGCTAATGTAGCTAACAAGCTATGGAGGCTTAGCACAGTGTAGCTTCAACATCAAAGGGACGCTTGGATGGGGAGATGATGTGATGTGCTTACTGAGGGGAATTAAAGCTCACTGGACATTACTGGACTTACTTGTAGGTGTATGGTGGTAGGACCTTCAGGCTCCTGCAGATGGCGCTGCAGCACGAGGATGATGGTGCTATAAATCCCTGCGGGGTGTGAGTGACGGGATCCATAGATTGGGAAGAGGTGCTACAGGGCAGGGAATGTCTCGTTCCATGTGTGGAAAATGGCTCCAAGTCAGTATGTTAAATGAATTGGCTAAAAGGAGGGACGGCCCTGTGGGCGTGGCCAAAGACCATAGTGTGAAGGAAGTAGCTGAATCTGCAGGTTGTGTGGAAGCGTACGGTCATACGGGTCTACCAGCAGTGGATACAATCCCAGCCTACAGGGAATTCTCCTCGGAACTGTGCCAGGGAAGACATCCACCACATCTGGACTACCTGACCAGTTCTTTGATGTGAGAGTGTCTGAACACTGATGTGACTACATCCAGAACCCCGTCCAGTACATGCCCGGTCCAGTCCCAGCTATTACTGGTGCTGGTGGAGGAGTTACATGCTGCTACACTGCTGGACTGAGAATCATCCACCAACCAAAACTGTCCAGCCAACAGTGTCCTGTGGCGCAGCATCCCCTATGCGGTGTCCTGTGGGCATCATCTTGTGGACAGCATCCTCTGTGCGGCAGGTCCTGTGGACGAGTGTTTTGTGGGCTAAATGTCCTGTTTGTTGGTGTCCTCTGGGGTAGAACCCGGGAGGCAGGCAACAGCGTGGGTTAGTGGGGGCGAACTGGATCGGTGTGATAGTTCCTGTGGTTGGCAGATTGTCGTCTGTGATGGAAGAGCAGGTGTCCGTGTGTGGGTCGAGGGGAAAGCGTCCGTAGTGGAATGCAGAGCGTTCCCGTGGGCAGTGTCCTGTGGTTGCATCGTCCTGTGTCCCCACTGATGAAGGACTAGAGAGACCACACTAGGGGCACTGTGCAGCACAAGATGAGACTAAGCGTAACGTCTCTGGACTGTCCATCTACAGGTGGACAGCAGGTAGGAGTGTCTAATTAGAGTGGACAGTGAGTGACCACAGTGTTCTCAACACTCCAGCAGCAAGCACTGCTAAGTGTCCTGAAAATACCATCAAAAATCACACCAGCACCACACACCCTACAAAACAAAAACAAACACCACCACACGTCAGTGTCCCTGCAGTGCTGAGAAATGATCCGCACCACCCACATCATACCTGCTCTGTGGGGGTCCTGTGGGGGTCCTGCCCATTGAAGAACAGGGTAAATACCGTAACACAGAGAAACAGATGGACTTACAAGTCTGGACCTGTACACCTACCGAGTGTCCTGGTATGGGTCATCTCGAGCTGATGGAGGGGACTTAACGAGGTGGTTATTTTGGGTAAATGTTAATAGAGCACTGTGAATTCTGAACTGTTCCTGCTGGTTGGTGTATGCGGGCCGGGGACTGGACCACAGTGCACTGTGTAAGTTAGATTTTCCTCTGAACTTTCCCTTTAACACACAGAGCCGCTGTGGCCCGTGGGATCCTCGGTCGGGGAGAGAGGGAGAGTGTCTGGGCCGTCTGCCACCACAGGAAAACAAAACACTCCAGGACACTGGAGATGTAAAACTGGACATTCCTGACGTCCGTGCGAACGTGTTCCGAGTTTGACCACCAGTCCACTGTACCCCCAGTGCAGGAGAGAAATCTGCGGACCCGGCAAATTTCGGTTTCCTGACACAAAACCGAGTTTAACACTAATTTACTGCGCCGGGCTGCTCAGGTCTACCGCAGCACAGGCCGCCGCCCACCGAGACCCTTACCTTCAGAGATTCAGAGCGGGTTTGGTGTGAGGGGGTTCAGATGTTCTACATAATGGTGGTTATGGGAACCAGGGTTCTCCATGTCTAGAATACACATATAGACATTTTGTTGACTATCTAAACCACCAGTGAACCTACCCGTATCTTCTGAGTGTGTATGGAATGTTGGTGATGAAAATCTGGGAAACCTGGAAATACTAAGTTCCTTTGGGGGACTATTTGACCTCACAGCGCCCTGCAGCATGTATCCCTCCACCATGAATGGAGTTTAAGGCTGAGATCTTCTCCACACTATCATAAACAGCGTCTCAGACATCAGGCAGCGTATTCAGAACCACCTCATGTAGGAACTTTCGGTGAGGGAGCTTTTAGAGGGGACGTCTGGTTACCTTCACCACCACTGAGAGCGGTTCTGACTCTAGAACAGACCGTTTTACACCAGACCTCTCTGAATGGCTCTGTTTGCATCTTAACGGTTTAAGCATGCGGGAACTTTGAAAGGTTGGCGGAACTCCGGTTAGGGTGTGGGTTAGAGGCCGTGGGTGGAGGCATTGCCTTTCAGGTGTTGTGGATCTCGGACCACACAGATTTTCGGATAAGCTGTTTTGTCATGCACGAACAAGATGTGCCTGATCTGGCTGCAGAGTCCGTGTTTTTCTGGAAAAATTTAAAGAGGACGAAAGTCGAATGGTGGATGTTCAACCGCCGCCTGCCTTTCCGCACCTCCATCATTTCTCTCATTTCTTGGTTTCTTTTTCTGGATTAATGGGGTCCTGCAGGGAAGCGCTGGGATCTTTCCTGGAAGCGTTGGGGCTGGAGATGGATGGTGTGGAGTCTGCACATGTAAAGTCTCTCCTCTGTCCTCTGTACATCCACACTTGCCTGCCCCACAGATGACATGGCGATGAGCCCAGGACCCCAAGTGTTTATGGAAGTGCAGGCGTTGTTGAAGATCCCTTTCAGTTCCTCATACTCCTCCTTTGTGTTTCTTATCCTCTCCTCCGCTCTCAGAGCAGCCTCGGCTCTCTAATCAGGTCAGCTCAGATCTGGTGGACACCCTGTAAAAATCCTGGAATGCTCAGTATCCTAGCTAATCTCAATAAGGCAGTTGAGTTAATCTCAACCTTGATCGAGTCAGTTCAGTTCGCTTGACTCAGCTTTGTTTTTAGTTAACTCAACTCATCTCGCTTAGACCACTCAACCTCAGTTCTACTTAAATTAACTTGGCTTAACATAGATCAAGTGAACTTAACTCGTGTTGACTTAGATAACCGGCACTTCATCAACTCAACTTTGTGACCTAGTCAAGTCGACTTAACTGAGTCATATTAATCAGATCGACTGGACTCAGCTTAGATCAAGTCAACTCACTTCAACTCATTTTGAATCATCTTAGATCAACCAACTTGATGTGACCTTGATCGTCCTTGATTCAAATTAGATCAAATCAACATGACTTAGATCACCTCAGCTCCAACTAGACTTAACTTGACTAGTAAAGAATCAAGTCATCTCTACTCGAATCCACCTAGATCAATTCGACTTAACTCAATCAACTTTAATCAACTTGGATTCTGCATGGATCAAATCAACTCCACTTCAAGCTTAGAATCCAACCCGTCTTGGAGTGCCTTAGATTGATTCTGATCTGATTCAGTTTAGGTTAAATCAACTTGGACTTAAATCACCTCAGCTTAGGTAACTCCACTTAAATCAACTTTACTCCGTTTAGATCAACCTCGTCTCTATTTAATCAGCCTAGATCTGTCCCAGTTTAACTCAAGTCAGCTTAAATCAACTTGACTCAGCATGGATCAAGTCAACTTCACGTAACTTTAGAATCAAACTCCGTCTTGAATGTGACTTCGATTGAGCTGACTTGAGTCAGTTTAGGTTGAACTCAACTTGACTTAAATCACCTCAGCTTAGGTGACTCCACTTAAAATCAACTTTACTCAGCTTTAGATTAACTCGTCTCTATTTTAAGTCAGCCTGAGATCTCTGTCCGGTTTAACTCAATCATCTTAAATCAACTTGCTCGTATTCAGTCTCAGCTCTGCTTAACTCTACAAAACATAGACCTTAATTTGACTCATTTTAATTAACTTGACCACACAACTCAACTCAGCTCGTTCAGCTCAGCTCAGTGGGACGCATTTAAAAACATTTTAACTGCAGTCTAGTGGTACGTTAAGGTTACGTAGAGTTACGTTAGAGTTCGTTAGAGTTACGTTAGAGTTAGATTAGAGTTACTTTAGGCCACTTCCATTGTCCATAATTGGCTTTATTATATTTTATAATATTTTAAATGTAATATATCTCACATTTAGGGTCTTTATTAATATAACAACCGGCTTTCAAACGCCAGACGTGTTCTTGCATGTGGATGAGGTGGGTATAAAGACCCTGTTGACCTCTGACTCTTCTGGAGAGAGTGTTAATTCCTGTTTGCTCTGGAGGAAGACGTGGGCCGTTTGCTGAAGCGTCTCTCTGAAGTGGAGTTGTTTTGTTTTTTGCTCTGCTCGTTGTCCTGTTTACATGGCGCTGTGGGTGCGCGCTCTTGATTTTCTGGCTCAAAGCTCACCTGTGTAAGAGATCGCATGATTTAATGCGATTCATTTGGGGACGGCCGCTGCCAAAAAGCTTTCGGCGTGCTCGGCCCGGGCTTTGTGCTGATGCGCCGCGCTGAAAAACAAAATGAACTGCAAGCGACTCACATCTGGCCTGTAAAGAAAAGCAATAAGGCCGTGTAGAGCGGCGAGGCTAACGGAACACAGAGCAGGACAGAAAGGCATGTAGAGGCGACCCGACCGACTAAATTAACCAAGCGGCACACGACTCCATCCATCAGCTCGCCATCGTAGCTGACCATACGTACACCGCGGAAATCAGTCCCATGTGAAAACTTCATTGAATCCACCCGGTGACTGGATAATAATGAGACCGCATGTACTAACTCGGTACGGAGACCGGTTAACGTGCACTGCGGTAGCTGGACCCCCGTAAATCACCACGCTTCATGAGAAACAGCCGCACAGAGCCGTGTGTACTGAAGGCCTGCTGCTGTGCGGGTGATCCATGACTTTAATCTGAGCTTCAGTAAAGCAGAGCAGGTCAGGTTACAGGTTACAGGTCACAGGTAGAATACAGTATATGGGATGATTGAATATGACGTATATGTTATATACTGTATTCATACACCCACCGGACACTTCATTAGGTAGCTCCGTATTCGTACACTGAGGTCCATCTCATCAGCTCCACCCCCATACAGGAAACTCTGTAGGTGTACACGGTCCAGACTGTAGTCCCATCTGTTTCCTGTGTACTGTATTACCCTGTTCTTCAATGGTCAGGACCCCACAGGACCCCACAGAAAAAGCGGTTAGTAAGTGGGTTGTGGATCATTCTCAGCACTGCGCAGTGACACTGACGTGTGGTGGTGTGTTAGTGTGTGTGGTGCTGGTGTGAGTGGATCAGGACCACAGCAGTGCTGCTTGGAACACTGTGGTTGATACAGGTGTTGTGGATTTAGGATTCGTTGTGATCCAAATGACCATAGTGATCTAAACACGTATAGTGATCTATATACCTGGAGTGATCTTCATGACCGTAGTAATTTATAATGATCACTGTGATCTGTTTGACCGTAATGATCGATATGATCACAGTGTGACTGTAGGAGATCTATATGACCGTAGTGATCCATTTGACTATAGATCTATAAGACCAGAGTGATCTGTATTAATCTGATTATATATGACCATGGTGATCTATAGGACAGTAGTGATCTATATGAGGGTCCTGTACGTGACTGAACGGTCGGTGCTCTCTGCAGGACCAGAGAGGCTGAAATGGAGAAGGTGATTTACAGCTGGACTGGACACTCATACGGTCATCTCATCAGCTCTGAGTGTGTGCAGAGTGAGTTTTTCCTCAAACAGAGCGTAACACACACTGCTGACCCACTCGACAGCACCTCCCCACAAAGGGACGGTCCGCACGACACTCACAGCTTCTGTCGTTTGTTAAGATTCACTGTTCTTCATCTCTGGTTCCTGGTTCTGTCATTCAACAAGCTTTCTCCATCATATTGGGGGACCTTTCTGCCTGGGCCGCTGTCTCTCTCTTTCTCTCTCTCTCTCTCCTCTCTCTCTCTCCCGGATCCCTCCCTTCCCTCTCTCCTTCTCATAGCCCTCTCTCTCATCTCCCTCACCTCCCTTCTCTCATCTCTCCCTCCCTCTCTCTCTCTCTCTCTCTCTCTCTCTCTCTTCTCCCTCTCTCTCTCTCTCTCTCTCTCTCTCGCTGCCATTTCTCTCCCCTCTCTTCCCTCCTCTCTCTCTCTCTGTATCTCTCTCCTATCCTCTCTTCCTCTCTCTCCTCTCTCTCTCCTCATCTCTCTCTCTCTCTTCTCTCTCTCTCTCTCTCTCCTCTTCTCTCCTCTCTCTCTTCTCTCCCTCTCTCTACCTCTCTCTCATCTCTCTCTCTCTCTTCCTCTCCTCCTCTCTCCTCTCTCTCTCAGACGTCTCCTTCTTGGGGCCCTTTGTAAGTCTCTCTCTCTCTCTCTTCCTCTCTCATCTCTCTCGAATCTCTCTCTCTCTCTCTTTCTTCCTCGCTCTCTCTCGTTCTCTCTCTCTCATCTCTCTCTCCTACTCGTCCCTCTTCTATACCTCTCTCATCTCTCTCTCATGCGAAGTCTCTCGTCTCTCTCTCTCTCGCGTGATCAATAAGTCTGATCTAAAAAATGTGTTAAATAAATAAGTGTAATGTTTTTATCTTTATTCTGAGGCTGCAATTATTGGACGAGCCGCCACCAGTAGAAGTTGAAACGGGCCTGTTTTTTGGGTTTTACAGGCTATAATCACAGCCTCGGCGTATCGTTCTCCTTATCTAGGCATCTATCTGGAACCACATGTGTCATCTTGTTTACTCGTAACCTCCCTTGATGGGATTACGCTCTGCTGATTGTCACCCAGGACGCACTAACCAGAGCACTCTGAACCAGCTGCAGACACGTGGAGCAGAACCCCAGCACTTTATAACCGGTTCCCCTTTACACCAGATATGAAACCAGTACACCACCCCCGACAGATAGCACCGAGACCGGCGGTGGCTGGGGTAACATGATCCTGATAAACGCTTCCACCTGACTAAACTCTGTCGCAACCCAGTATTATTATGGAGTTATTGGTGGTGTTACTAGATTGTGTTTACTGATGGAGTTACTGATGGTGTTATTGATGGTGTTATTGATGGTATTATTGATGGTGTTACTGGTGGTGTTACTGATGATGTTACTGATGATGTTACTGATGGTGTTACTGATAGTGTTATTGATGGTGTTACTGATGGTGTTACTGATGGTGTTACTGATGGTGTTACTGATGGTGTTACTGATGGTATTATTGATAGTGTGTCTGATGGTGTTACTGATGATGTTATTGATGGTGTTACTGATGGTGTTACTGATGATGTTACTGATGATGTTACTGATGGTGTTACTGATGGAGTTATTGATGGTGTTACTGATGGTGTTATTGTTGTTGTTACTGATGGAGTTATGATGGTGTACTGATGGTGTTATTGGTGGTGTTACCTGATGGTGTTCCTGGATGGTGGTAACCGGCTGTTTATCTTAATTACTGAGATATGTATGTCTATTGTATTTCGTATTTCATTTCTTTTATGAGCTCTCTAAATTTAACCAGCCTGGGCTGTTCAAGTGGAGTCAGGTACTGAATTTTTTTTGTTGTTTGTTGTTATTAAGGGTAAAATAATGACTTCAATTCAGTACAAACACTAAATTAACAAGTTTTACTCAACAGAACAATTACTGAAACATTACTGAAATACTTGACTGGAAATATTACTGAAAACAATTAACTGAAAATAATTACTGAAATAATTAATGAAACAATTACTGAATAATTACTAAAATAACTACTGAAATAATTACTGAAACAATTACTGAAGTAATTCCTGATAATTACTGAAACAATTACTGAATAATTATTTTACATTAATTAACTTCAGTAATTGTTTCAGTAATTATTTTCAAGTAATATTTCAGTAATTGTTTCAGTAATTGGTTTCAGTCGTTATTTTCAGTAATAATGTCATAATTGTTTTCAGTAATTATTTCAGTAATTATTTCAGTAATTGGTTTTCATGTAATTATTTCAGTAATTAGTTCAGTAATTGTTTCAGTAATTTGTTTCTGTTGAGTAAAACTTGTTTAATTTAGTTTGTTGTACTGAATGAAATCAGTTATTTTACCCCTTTAATAACAACAAACAACAAAAAATTCAGTACCTCTCCACTTTAACAGCCAGGCTGGTAAATTTACAGAGCTCATAACATAGAAATGAAATACGAATATACAAATATACATACATATATCAGTAATAAGAAAACAGCCTGTTACACCATCAGTAACACCATCAGTAACACCACCAATAACACCATCAGTAACACCATCAATAACTCCATCAGTAACACCACCAATAACACCATCAGTAACACCATCAATAACTCCATCAGTAACACCATCAGTAACATCATCAGTAACATCATCAGTAACACCTCCAGTAACACCATCAATAACATCATCATAACACCAGTCAGACACACTATCAATAATACCATCATTAACACCATCAGTAACACCATCATTAACACCATCAGTAACACCATCAGTAACACCATCAATAACACTATCAGTAACACCATCAGTAACATCATCAGTAACATCTCAGTAACCACCAGTAACACCATCAAATACTAACCTCAATAACACCATCATAACACCATCAGTAACTCCATCAGTAACACCATCAGTAACACCACCAATAACTCCATCAATAATACTGGTCTGTACAGAGTTTTAGTCCAGGTGGATGGTACCGGATCAGTGTTACCCCAGCACCGCCGGTCTCGGTGTAGTGGGTGGTGTACTGGGTTTCATATCTGAGTGTAAAGGGGACCGGTTATAAAGTGCTGGGGTTCTGCTCACGTGTCTGCAGCTGGTTCAGAGTGCTCTGTAGTGCGTCCTGGGTGACATCAGCAGAGCCGTAATCCCATCAAAGGGAGGTTACTGAGTCAAACCGAGCACATGTAGGTTCCAGATAGATTACTAGATCGGAGAACGATACGCCGAGGCTGTATTAATACGCCGGTAAAACCAAAACAGCCCGTTTCAAACTTCTACTGGTGGCGCTCGTCCAATAATGCAGCTCAAATAAAGTAAAACATCACTATAATTTAACACATTCTAGATCAAGCCTTTGATCCAGCGAGAGAGGAGAAAGAGAGACGAGAGAGAGAGAGAGAAGGTAGAGAAGAGGGATAGAGAGAGAGAGAGAGAGAGAGAGAGAGAGAGAGAGAGAAGAGAGAGAGAGAGAGAGAGAGAGAGAGAGAGGAAGATAGGAGAGAGAGAGATACAGAGAGAGAGAAGAGAGAGAGAGGGAGAGAGAGAGAGGAGAGGAGAGAGGAGGTAACCAAGAGAGAGGAGAGAGAGAGAGTGTAGAGAGAGAGAGAGAGGAGAGAAGAGAGAGAGAAAGAGATGAGGAGTGCGATAGAGAGAGAGAGAGGAAGAGAGAGAGAGAGAGATACAGAGAGAGAGAGAGAGAGAGAGGGAGAGAGAGAGAGAGAGAGAGAGAGAGAGAGAGGGAGAGAGAGAGAGAGAGAGAGAGAGAGAGAGAGGGAGAGAGAGAGAGAGAGGAGGGATGGGGTGCTGAGATGAGAGAGGGAGAGAGAGAGAAAGAGCGAGACAGCGGCAGAAAGGTCCAATATGATGGAGAAAGCTGTTGGAATGAACAGAACCAGAACCAGAGATGAAGAACAGTGATCTTACACAAACGACAGACAGCTGTGAGTGTGTGCGGAGCGTGTGGGAGGTGTGTGCGGTGGTCAGCAGTGTGTGTTACGCTCTGTTTGAGGAAAAACTCACTCTGCACACACTCAGAGCTGATGAGATGACCGTATGAGTGTCCAGTCCAGCTGTAAATCACCTTCTCCATTTCAGCCTCTCTGGTCCTGCAGAGAGCACCGACCGTTCAGTCACGTACAGGACCCTCATATAGATCACTACTGTCCTATAGATCACCATGGTCATATATAATCAGATTAATACAGATCACTCTGGTCTTATAGATCTATAGTCAATGATCCTACGTCATATAGATCCCTACAGTCCCCACACTGTGATCATTCGATCATTACGGTCAAACAGATCACAGTGGATCATTATAAATTTACTACGGTCATGAGATCACTCCAGGTATAAGATCCCTAATACGTGTTTAGATCCTATGGTCATTTGGAATCACACGAATCCTAAAAATCCACAACACCCCTGTATCAACACAGTGTCCAAGCAGCACTGCTTTGTCTTATCCACTCACCCAAGCACAACACACACTAACACAACACCACCACCTGAGTGTCATTGCAGTGCTGAGAATGATCCTCCACCACATACTACCCTGCTCTGTGGGGGTCCCTGTGTGGGTCCTGACCATTGAATGAACAGGGTATACAGTACACAGAGAAACAGATGTCTACAGTCTGCCTGTACACTACCGAGTGTCCCTGTATGGTGGGTGGAGCTGATGAGATGTACCGTCAGTGTAGATACGGAGCCCTCCTAAGAAGTGTCCGTGGGTTATGTACAGTTATACATATACGTCATATTCAAATCATCCATATACTTGTATTCTACCTGTGACCTGTAACCTGTAACCTGACCTGCCTCTGCTTTACTGAAGCTCAGATTAAAGTCATGGATCACCCGCAACAGCGAGCAGGCCCTTCAGTACACACGTCCTCGGTTCGGCCTGTTTCTCATGAAGCGTGGTGATTTACTGGGGTACCAGCTACCGCAGTGCACGTTAACCGGTCTCCGTACCGGTTTGTACATGCGGTCCTCATTATTACCCGTCACCGGTGATTCCACTGAATTTTCAAACATGGGCTGATTTCTCGCGGTGGTACGATGGTCAGCTACAGCTGCGAGCTGATGGATGGAGTCTGTGTGCCGTTGTTTAATTTCAGTCTGCGAGGTCGGGTCGCCTACATGCCTTCTGTCCTGCTCTGTGTTCCGTTAGCCTCGGCCGCTCTACACGGCCTTATGCTTTCTTTATCAGGCCAGATGTGAGTCGCTTGCAGGTTCATTTTGTTTTCAGCGCGGCGCATCAGCACAAAAGCCCGGGCCGAGCACGCCGAAAGCTTTTGGCAGCGGCCGCCCCTAATGAATCGCATTAAATCTGCGTCTCCTTACAGAGTGATCTTTGAAGCCAAAAATCCAAGAGCGCTCCACACAGCCCAGTGTACCAGACAACGAGCTGAGCAAAACAACCACTCCACTTCAAAGACGCTTCAGCAAACCCCCGTCTGCCTCCAGACAAACAGGAATAACACTCTCTCCAGAAAGATCAAGAGGTGCAACAGGGTCCTTTATCCCCCTCTCCACATGCAGAACCACGTTCTGGCGTTTTTGAAAGCCGGTTGTTATATTAATAAAAGACCTAGAATGTGAGATATATTACATTTAAAAATATATAAAATATAATAAAGCCAATTATGACATGATACTGGCTAACGTAACTCTTAATCTAACTCTAACGTCACTCTAACGTAACTCTAACGTAACGCTAACGTAACTCTAACGTACACTAACTGCAGGTTAAAAATGTTTTAAATGCGTCCCCACTGGCTAAGCTGAACTGAGCTGAGTTGAGTGTTTTGGTCAAGTTAAAATGAAGTCAAATTAACGTTTCTATTGTTTTTGTTGAGTTAATCCAGAGCTTGAACTTAAAATCCGATCAAGTTGATTTCAAGATGACTTGAGTTAAACCGGACAGATCTAGGCTGACTTTAAATAGAGACGAGTTAATCTAAACTGGTAAAGTTGAATTTAAGTGGAGTCTACCTACTGAGGGTTAGTTTAAGTCAAGTGATTTAACCTGTAAACTGGACTCAAGTCAGATCAATCGAAGTCACTTCAAGACGGTTGATCTAAGTTAGTTGAGTGACTTGATCATGCTGAGTCACGTTGATTTACGATGACTTGAGTTAAACTGGACACATCTAGGCTGACTTAAATAGAGACGAGTTGATCTAAACTGAGTAAAAGTGAATTTAAGTGGAGTCTACCTAAGCGAGGTGATTTAAGTCCAAGTTGATTTTAACCTAAACTGACTCAAGTCAGAATCAATCTAAGTCAACTCCAAGACGGGTATCTAAAGTTGAGTTGAGTTAATTTGATCCATGCAGATCAAGTTGATCTAAGTTGATTGAGTTAAGTCGAATGATCTAGGGGATTTCGAGGAGAGAATGACTTGATCTTACTGAGTCAGTTAAGTCTAGTTTGAGCTTAGGTATATAAGTCCATGGTGTTGATCTAATTTGAATCAGCCGGATCAATGGTCACATCACAGTTGGGTTGTCTAAGATGATTCAAACTGAGTTGAAGTTGAGTTTGACTTGATTCTAAGCTGAGTCCAGTCGATCCTGATCTAATTATACTCATAGTTAAGTCGACTGATCTAGGTCCACAGAAGTTGAGTTGATTGAGTTGAGGTTACTAAGTCAACACGATTTAGTCACTTGATCTATGGTTAAGCCAAGTTAATTTAAGTAGAACTGAGTTGAGTTGGTCTAAGTCGAGATGAGTTGGAGTTAACTAAACAAAGCTGAGTCAAGCCGCACTGAACTGATCGATCATGTTGCCTATTAACTCAACTGCTTTATTGCGATTACTGGATACTGAGCATCCAGGGATTTTTACAGGGTGTCCACCAATCTGAGCTGACCTGAATTAGAGAGCCTGAGTCTGCTGAGAGCGGAAGAGAGGATAATAACAACAAGGAGGAATGAGGAATGAAAGTGATCTTCAACGCCTCGCACTTCCATAAACACTTGGGGGTCCTGGGCTCATCTCCTGTCTCTGTGAGCAGGGCATGGTGTTTACAGAGACAGAAGAGAACTTTAACTACTGTGCAGACTCCCACCATCCATCTCCAGCCCCAACGCTTCCAGGAAAGATCCCAGCGCTTCCCTGCAGACCCCATTATCCAGAAAAAGAAACAAAAGAAATGAGAGAAATGAGAGAGCTGCGGAAAGGCAGAGCGGCGGTGAACATCCACCATTCGACTTTCCGTCTCTTTATTTTTTCCAGAAACACGTACTCTGCAGCCCAGATCCAGGCACATCTGTTTCGTGCATGCCAACAGCTTATCCGAAAATCCTGTGTGTCCGAGATCCACAACCACTGAAGCTATGCCATCACCACGGCTCTAACCCACACCCTAACCGGAGTTCCGCCAACCTTTCAAAGTTCCCGCATGCTTAAACCGTTAAGATGCAAACAGAGCCATTCAGAGAGGTCTGGTGTAAAACGGTCTGTTCTAGAGTCAGAACCGCTCTCAGTGGTGGAAGGTAACCAGACTCCCTCTAAAAGCTCCCTCACCGGAAAGTTCCTACATGAGGTGGTTTCTGATACGCTGCTGATTCTGAGACGCTGTTTTATGATAGTGTGGAGAAGATCTAAGCTTAAAACTCCAGTCATGGTGTAGGATACATGCTGCATGGCGTTTGTGAGGTCAAATAGTCCCCCCAAAGGAACTTAGTATTTCCAGGTTTCCCAGATTTTCATCACCAACATTCCATACACACTCAGAAGATACGGGTAGGTTCATTGGTGGTTTAGATAGTCAACAAAATGTCTATATGTGTATTCTAGACATGGAGAACCCTGGTTCCCATAACCACCATTATGTAGAACATCTGAACCCCCTCACACCAAACCCGCTCTGAATCTCTGAAGGTAAGGGTCTCGGTGGGCGGCGGACTGTGCTGAGGTAGATCCTGGGAGCGCCCGGCGCAGTAAATTAGTGTAAACTCGGTTTTTTTGTGCAGAAACCGAAATTTGCCGGGTCCGCAGATTTCTCTCCTGCACTGGGGGTACAGTGGACTGGTGGTCAAACTCGGAACACGTTCGCACGGACGTCAGGAATGTCCAGTTTTACATCTCCAGTGTCCTGGAGTGTTTTGTTTTCCTGTGGTGGCAGACGGCCCAGACACTCTCCCTCTCTCCCCGACCGAGGATCCCACGGGCCACAGCGGCTCTGTGTGTTAAAGGGAAAGTTCAGAGGAAAATCTAACTTACACAGTGCACTGTGGTCCAGTCCCCGGCCCGCATACACCAACCAGCAGGAACAGTTCAGAATTCACAGTGCTCTATTAACATACACCAACTAACCACCTCGTTAAGTCCCCTCCATCAGCTCCACTGACCATACAGGACACTCTGTAGGTGTACAGGTCCAGACTGTAGTCCATCTGTTTCTCTGTGTACTGTATCACCCTGTTCTTCAATGGTCAGGACCCCCACAGGACCCCCACAGAGCAGGTAGTATGTGGGTGGTGGATCATTCTCAGCACTGCAGGGACACTGACGTGGTGGTGGTGTGTTAGTGTGGGTGTATCTGCTGGTGTGAGTTGATCAGACCAGCCGTGCTGCTGGAGTGTTGAGACACTGTGTCCACTCACTGTCCACTCTATTAGACACTCCTACCTTGCTGCTCCACCTTGTAGATGGACAGTCAGAGACGATAGCTCATCTGCTGCTGCACAGTGCAGTGTTGGTCATCCTCTGGTCCTTCACCAGTGGACAGAGGACGCCACCCCACAGGACACTGCCCACAGGACGCTGCCCACAGTGGGCTACCCAGAGGACACCACACACAGGACATAGCCCACAAGACGCTGTCCACAGGATGCCGCACAGAGGATGCTGTCCACAAGATGATGCCCACAGGACACCGCATAGGGGATGCTGCGCCACAGGACACTGTTAGCTGGACAGTGTTGGTTGGGTGGAATGATTATCAGTTCCAGCAGTTGTCAGCAGCATGTAACTCCCCCCCCAGCACCTAGTAAACAGCTGGGGACTGCGACCCGGGCCTGTACTGGACGGGGGTGTGGATGTAGTCACATCATGTGTGCAGGACACTCTAACATCAAAGGAACTGGTCAGGTAGTCCAGATGTGTTGGATGTCTTCCCTGGCACAGTTCCGAGTTTGAGAATTCCCTGGTAGGCTGGGATTGTATCCTTGTGTGCTGGTAGACCCGTTATGACTCGTACGGCTTACACACACCTGCAGATTCAGCTACTCCTTTTCCATTTCCCCTCCACACTAATTGTCCTTTGGCCACGCTCCACATGGCAGTCCCGTCCTTTTAGCTCAACTCATTAATCATCTGCTCTGGAGCCATTTTCCAACAACATGGAACGGAGACATTCCCTGCACTGTAATCACCTTGACTTCCCAATCTAATGGATTCCCGTCACTCACCACCCACAGGGATTTATAGCCACCATCACGTCCTCGGTGCTGCAGCGCTCATCTGACATGGAAGCCTGAAGGTTACTAACCACCTTACATCGACAAGTAAGTTCCACAGTAAATGTCCAGTGAGCTTTAATTCCCCTCAGTAAAGCAACATCACATCATCTCCCCATCCAAAGCGCTCCCTTTGATGTTGAAGCTACACTGTGCTAAGCCTCCATAGCTTGTTAGCTACATTAGCCTCGTCGCAGCTCCAGTTGCTATAAAGCCTCATGCATACCAGGCCTTTTCCATCAAACTACTCCTTTAAAACTCCGTCGGAAAACCCTCGGTCGTGGACTTTCACACGCGCGTCCCTTTCCGCCGTAGTGTTTGCCTGAGCTGGCGGGCAGCTGACAGCTCTGAATTGCACTGGGCAGTGTTTGCGGCGAGGCCGGACATGGGGCTTGGAGCTGAGAGGAGTGATGACCCTCGGAGATGGACTGTTTATCGTCCAGCCCAGACACTCTCTTTTAACCTCCTCCCTGAAATCCTCCACCTCCCTGCTAGAGCCAGTGGGACACTGGAAAATACATCATGAGAGTGGGACTTCGGTTTTCTCACAGCTTCCTCCACATTTCCCCACTCCCACGGTCTGATCTGCAGGTGGCAGATGAGGAGATCACGACCACACAGATAAGCTTCTGCTGTAAATCACAACTGTTAAACAACGGGACAGTTCAGCCGTCTTTCTGATACGCCAGATTTGTCCTCTGTTACTGTTTCAGCAGCGGCCGCGGAATACCCCCAGATCCTTCCGGGCCTTCGGAGGATTTCTGAGAGCTATGAAATGCATGTCTCTAACTTTCAGCTCGTATGAGGGCTGTAGTGACCCAGTGCTGGCCGGCGCTGGTCTCTAGAAACTTGTGTGGCGTGGCTGTGCTGCGGTCATGCCAGGAGAGTCATGTTCGGCGTATATCCTCTAAAGAGACCCACTGCTGATTAAATGTCGTTCTCCCCGTGTGAGTCTTACTCCTGGGGTGAATAACAGAGCACTATGCACAGCAGAATCACTGTGGCCTACTCTACGGTGATACTACAGTGGTGTCGGGAGTGGCACAGTGCCCCCCAGTGGACTGGTGAGGAATCGTGCTCAATAAACTCAAGTGTGGACAGCAAGAGAGGAAGGAGCCTGCAATGGGCCATGACCATGGGAGAGGCATTGTGAGGCTCTGTACGAAGACATCCTGGCAGAATGTGAAGGAAGATCGTAATGAGATGCCTTGCCCAGTCATTGCCGGGCCTTCCTATGCCAGTTCTGCCACCACCAGGCTATTATCCACATGGAGCCTCACCGCGTTCTGCCCCACAGTCATGGTCTTTTGCCTATCCCAGCCTGGGGATGATGTGTGCCATATATCACTACCCCCTACTGGGCCTACACGGTACTGCACATGGCTTCTGACAGGTGCTGGCTCCTGCCTCTGACTCCGCCCCCCTGCACACACCTTGTCTGCAGCTGATTGTTGGCTCGTTAGGACTGCTGTGTAAACCCACTCCGGGTGTTTGGGTCTGTTTGTTGGTGAAGTCTCTCTGGGCTGTCTCGCCTAGTGTCTCTGGGTTCCTGGCCTTGTCTCCAGGTGGCTGTGTCTGGATGTGTCCCTCTGGTTGCCTGCCTGTGTTATGACCCATGCCTGAGGCGTCATCTGGAGACTGTGGTGAGTACTGGAATGTCCCAAATCGAGCCAGCAGCATGGCTCGACCCCCTCCTTACAATATGCCCGCAGCCTGGGGTACGCTCTGTGCTATATGTAGCTCAGTGTATTAGCTGATTAGGGACTGTGTGTAAACGGTGGTTTCCTATAGCACATCTTTAAAGGCCATTTTCTCAAAATGAGTTTTTCCTCACGCTCTGATCCAGAACTCTCCACTTCTGTAGCTTCTACCTGCACTAGATTCTCCAGCTGCATCCATATCTATATCTGTAGGTGGGGGCCTGATCCTATATCACTGGTACTCTGAGTTATAGAGGAGTTTGTGTGTAGAGAGAGGCTGACCTGGGCTTTTATGGCTGTTAACAGTAGTTTCTGATTTGCTTTGATTCTTTAGTCAGCAAAATCAAACAAGAATTTAGAACCTGACTTTTTTGCCGTGCCAGTGGGTTCAGATTTCTGTTCTGGAAATGTATGCAAATTAGTGCATATTTAATTATAATTAAAGAGTATTTGCATATCGTTTGCATAATTACCATACAATTTTGGAAAACATACAAAAGCTAATTATCTTACTTTACCTAATCAGCGGGGGAAGTTTTTGTTTACCTGCAGACTCTAGCCTTGAGGAAATGAGACTTGTCTTGGAATGTGATGTTGCGTTGGAATTCAGGTACGGATGTCTGTGGGGAAACGAGTGTGATGTAATGCATCAGACAGCAAATCAGACTCTGGGGAAACTCCAGTGTCTCCAGTGCTCTGTAATGTTCCAGTGGTCAGATCAGTGTTTACCGGCTGACCTACATCCCCACTCTCACCTGTGGTCAGGAGCGTGGAGGAATGTCCGAAAGATTGAGATCACAGATATGAGTGGCGGATGGGCCAAACTCTACCGGGTGGAGCTCAAAGTGGAGCCAGTACTCCTCCCCGCCGACGGAAAGAGCTGGAGGAAGTGTGGGGGACGGGGATGCCGGGCCTTTTCTGCTTTCCCTACTAAAACTGCCACTCAGCCCATATATCAGCCTATATGAGCGCTAACATCACCACAACAGGCTAACACGTGTAGCGCTGAGGCTTTAATATGGCCAGCTATGGTAAAGCTGAAGTTCGGTGTAGCTAATGATGTGCAGGTTTATTTAATTAGACAAATATCTCTGTGGTTTATTAGCTTTGTATTATTTATATCAGAGTGATATTGAAACCCGCGCGCTGCCTTCTCCGCTGAATGTGGTGGCATTATGAGCTCCTCATGAACGAGCCGGTTTGTGTGTGTTGGCTTGGTCGGCAATCCAACCCTGTCTCATGAGTGGCCGTGTTGCAGTTTCATTAAGGGTGTGTGGAAACGTTCTAGATGAGATGGCACAGTAAATAGAGAGAGAGTAACGATCGCTGCGGAGCTGTTGGCCAAAAAAGATAAAACACAAAAGGCCTTTTACTGGCAGAGTAAAATTAACTGCTCTGCTAATTTCACCGGAGAGTCGCTCGGCCTCTTCTGCTCTCCTAGTCCCACTAACTCTCTGGAGCAAAGCTATGTTGGGTCCCTGTGGGGGCGCTACACCTAGACTAGCGCAGGGTTTAACTGATGCTGGGCTTTTACACTGAAAAACGAGAGAGTCGTTCTGTCACCACCAATTTACCCAAGTGTCCTCAGGGGTACTCAGGTAGTGGCACTTGTAGCTCGCTCTGAGCGGAACCCCAACACCAGCAGCCAGCACATGACGAGCAGCCCCAGCTTTGAACAGCTGCACGCGTACAATCACCATCACCCTCTTCATGAAAGCACTAACGCTGTTCAAACAAAGCTAAACTGCAGTAAATCTGTTTCAGGAGTCACGGTTCCTAACGTTCCACTCTGAGCCTCAAACTCTAGGACGCGCTTACTCCATTGGGAAACACTAGGCTGTAATCAGGGATGTGGTGGTGGTGGTGGTGGTGGTCCTCCGTACAAAGTGGCTGACACTACTTAAAGTCCTTACAAAGTACTGTACTTAAAGTTATTAAACAAGTGCACTTAATAAAGTTGAAGTATAGTTACTATATATAACGGTTTGATGCATTTATGGCAGTCGTCTTATCCTAGAATGACTTACCAGGTCATCATTTACAGGTAAGTCTAGTGTAGTGTCCTGGAGGGTACTAGCACAGCATAGTCAACTGGGCTTCGAACCCGCAGTCTCTCCACACCGTAGATGTTCCCTGGTAGTGGTGTTACCCACTGAGCTACCCCAACCACTACACTGTAGAGTAGTAAGCCTGGGGGACACGGCTAGTTCAGATCCCAGTCTCATTTTGGACTGTAGCTCTCTTAAAGTCAACTTCTAGATGTGTACACTGTCAGTCTATACCACTTAACCTGGTCAGCAACTAGGGCTTTGGGACACGCACCGCTGATAGGCTGCTGCTCAGACTGACGGGCCACGCTTTGATGTGTCAGGTGGAGGTGTATATGATCATCTCCCATCTCATTCCGGCACCAGAGGACACACACTGTTTAACTCGGAAACCAAGGGAAGCCCATTTAACACCCTTCATACTCAGCCGGGCTTCACCCAGGAGTAAATACAAAACAATCCAGATTAAAATTTAACGGGTTCCAGAGGAACAGAAATGAAAACACGATTAAAGCATGCTAAAAACAATATTTAATAATAATAATATTTAATAAGAGGAGATTAGATTAGACTCTACTTTATTGTCCTTGTGCAGAGAACGGGTACAGGGCCCATGAACTGCAGCGCGAAGCACATTAAACCCTAAATTAGAGTTACATTAAAAATCAAATTGAATTAGGATGATGAAGTGGCGTTCCAGCGGAGAAGTGCCGTACAGTGTTTAACCTGAGCTGCTCCAACACAGAATCAGCCTGGGTTTAACAGTATCTAGCACAGGGGTTCTAATGTTCCGTCAGCCTGGTTCCATTTCAGAGCAGTGTCGTATCTGAAGCTGCGTCTCCGTGTTTAGTCTTTACCTCAGGCTGGACTACCTGACTAAATGAAAGAGAAGCTGTACAGTGTGTGCGGATTGGAGAGTTTTCCTAACGAAGTAAGTCTGAGGTCTGGATTAGCGTTCGGACCCCGTAATGGCAGCATTGCAGGTGTAGTTGTACGGTATTCAGAGCACTACTCGCTGAACAACAGGACACTCGACACCTTCACACCTCTGCTGGTAAAATGTGAGGTGTATGAGTTCTGTCGATGCCTGTAAGCGCCGAGTGAGTAGTCAGACCGCATGTGAATCCTGTTAATGACAGGTGGTGCTCTGTGATTGGCCAGAGGAGTGAATGCACAGGAGATGCAGGCGTCAGCTTCCTGAGGCGTTTCTCCCTTACGGCTAAAATATATTAGAGTCCCTCTGTAATGTGTTTTCTGTATTCCAGTGAATGGCATGGTGAACTCAACACTCACCTTCACACCTGGGTAAATGTGAGGTGATGAGTTCTGCTCGAGGCTTATCGCTGCAGCAGGTCAGACAGATGTGCTGTTCCAAAAGATATATGGTCCATGAGTTTAGGGAATGGAGGCTCACTTGCTTTGTGTTAGGGCGTAGGTAAAATATAAGGCTCCACCCTATGGACTGCTTACATGTGCTGTGTTTCTGTTCACTAATTGTTTGTGTTGCAGTGTGATACCATTGATGGTGATTGGGGTTCTGATTTGGGTTGGGTTTGGGGGTTTAACCTCAAATTTGTGGTTTGGTTTGGTTTGGTTTTGGGTTGGGTTGGTTGATTTGGTGTTGGTTTGGGATTTGATTGTTGGCTCTGGTTTAAGTTCTGATCTTGATTCGATTTGGGCCCAGTATTGGCTTGTTCTGTTCACGTGGACGCACATCCGTGTTTACCCAGGGGGTTTCTCGGAGGAGTGGGTCGGAGGCAGTAGATTAGGGGGGTTCTCTGGAGTGGGGGGTGGTTGGAGAGAGGGGTCTTTGTGGTTTTTGAGCCTTTGATCGCACCTGAACCTGCCACAGATCTTCTCTGTGGCTTCTGTTCACTTATTTATGAATGTTTTTCTATATTTATTTACTGATCCTGGCGTGTCCGGGTCGTCACCGTCTCATTCCCAGCTCATCATGTTCGGTTATAATCGGAAAGCCGCTGGGGCAATAAAACATGAATACACTGTGAGAAAAATCAATAACTGAAGCGTGATGCTTCATAAAACATTCATAACCGTGTAAATCTTAATATGCTGTGCGCCCTCCGTCATTTATATCGACAGCGCTCGCTCACCCATCCTGGGAATGTACAACCCACAATCACCACCCACACAACCTTTAAACCTTTACTCCACCCACCTTTCACACCTTTCAGAATTTCAGCATCATTACATATCGAGGTTTACAGTCATGAAGCCAGACCTGCTCACAGTGGATGTAAAGGTAACCAGACTAAAAGCTCCCTCACAGGAAGTTCCTACAGGAGGTGGTTCTGAATACGCTGCCTGATGTCTGAGACGCTGTTTATGATAGTGTGGAGAAGATCTCAGCCTTGAACTCCATTCATGGTGGAGGGATACATGCTGCAGGGCGCTGTGAGGTCAAATAGTCCCCCAAAGGAACTTAGTATTTCCAGGTTTTCCAGATTTTCATCATCAACATTCCATACACACTCAGAAGACACGTGTAGGTTCACTGGTGGTTTAGAATAGTATATATGTGTGTTCTAGACATGGAGAACCCTGGTTCCCATCACCACCACTGTACAGAACGCCTGGAATTGTGCGCACACTCTGGTGGAATTCCCCTGTACACTGAGATATAGGGCATGAAAAGGCCCAGGAAGTGTGAATACCGTAGAGACGGGTGCCGAGAGACATGTGAAGTGAGTACGAGTTTTTTTATAACGGAAACGCGTGGAAGCCGGAATCTGGGAATGATTCCCACTTTGTTGGTTTGTTTGATAATGTTAAGCGCGCTGGTGTTCGTGCTGGTCAATGTCTGTGTTAATGAGAAGTGCTCGAGAATGGCACAGCTATCACACTGCATTCTAGTCCTCCTTTCTATCTCACCCCAAACCTCTCTATCTTCTCTTCTCTGCTCTCTACTTATGTGGTCTCTCTCACTTATCTCTCTCTCTTCTCTCTCTCTCTCTCTCCGCGTCTACTCTTGTCCTCCATCTCTCTCTCTAGTCTCTCTGAGTCATGACTATCTCTCTTCTATCTCTCTCTATACTCTATTACTACTCAAGCAGCTGTATCTCTTCTCTCTCTCTCTGTACTCTTCTCTCTCTCACTCTCTCTCGACTCATCGCTCTCAAGCTCGTCACTCGCTGTGTCTCTCCCTCTGTCTATCTCTCTCTCTCTCCCTCTGTAACTCTCAGTCTCTCTCTCTCTCCTTTGTTTTCTGGCGTAAAAAGCGCCTAATCAGCATCACCCCTGTTTGAAGTTATGCTGCATGAAAAGGGAATGCTTCGTCAACTCTAAGGGTCCTAAATCAGTTCTTATCTTTCATTCCGCATTTAAATTCTCTATAGTAATTAATAATTTCATTTTTTTTTCTAGTAGATCCGTCCTCTCACTCGTCACCTCTCTATCTGAGCTTGACCCCCCGCTGGGTGGCCTGTCCTGAATGGAGATTTTCATGGTCACTCACAGCACTAAGGTGCAACGCCTCCGCAGATAACTACTCTCATAGGACACTCAGAGTCGACCCGTTCTCAGACTGCACCACCTACCCTCTGAAACGAATGATGACCCAGACGCTCGGAGACATAACCCGCAGAACAAGCGTCACTGTAATCACGCTTACAAATGGGCAAATAAGGTGTGGTGGCTGAACGTCCCCACAGCGACCGGGCGTAGGGTCCTCTGTAAACCAAAGGGCCGGTGTCATAAAGGATTAAGATTTTGTATATGAAAGGTCATTAAAGGGCCTGTGTTAACACCCAAAAAATTCAACCTCATATAATATAGACCTGTTCCTCCTCGTTTTGCCAGTAAAATCAGGTTCCTTTAGAGTGTTCTAGAGCTTTCTGTGCATCATGTGAACCTTCTGCAGAGTTCTAAGGCCCAAAGTGCACGCCGGATGGAGAACCTCTCTCTCACAGGAACCACTCTTTCCGGATCGGACTCTGGATCAAACTGCACACAGCAGAACCCAGCTTGTAGTATAATGCTGCTTCATCTGCTGTAGGCTGAATGGGTGGAGCTACACTGCTGTAGGCTGAATGGGTGGAGGTAAACTACTGTGGGCTGAATGGGTGGAGGTAAACTGCTGTTGGCTGGGTGGGTGGATGTAAACTGCTGTTGGCTGGGTGGGTGGAGGTACACTGCTGTAGGCTGAATAGGTGGAGGTACACTGCTGTAGGCTGAATGGGTGGAGCTACACTGCTGTATGCTGAATGGGTGGAGGTAAACTGCTGTTGGCTGAATGGGTGGAGGTAAACTGCTGTTGGCTGAATGGGTGGAGGTAAACTGCTGTTGGCTGGGTGGGTGGAGGTAAACTGCTGTAGGCTGAATGGTCAAAAATGTCTGTCATTAAACGATACAGTTAAAATGAACATACATAATAAATAATATTTGAATATAAATAAATTTATAAACTCAGATTTCTTTTGTTGACTTTCTAAATGCAGTGCTCTGTACAGAACTCTCCTCTATATGACCGAGTTTAATTTGTGATCATACTTTCTACTGATTTAGATTTTAACTTGAGAAAAATAAAGCATAACAGTATGAAGCGTGTAGAAGTGAGTCTCTTACACTTGGACCATCAGTTACAGGGACCTAAACCTGTATGTCCAATACTGAGTAAAAATGGAAAATTAAAGCAGAAATAAAATCTGGAAAGGTGAATGTGTGCAATATTCAACCAGCGTACAAAATTACAGTTTTTACAGTATTACAATATTTATGTAACAGCAAGATGGAATAAAAATCACTTTTAAAACTATACTTTATTTAATATTCCATTAAAATACCATTAAAATGTTTAAATACACACAAATATACAGAAGTTTAACGCAAACTCCAAAATTACAATATATATATATTCTATTTATTTTTATTTCTGGTTTCCTGGTAAACACAAAAGTACCCAGTACATCTCAGAATTCATGCAGTTCCTCAACTCTATTGGTTTTGTTTAGTTTGCAGACCTGGTGCTGTATTAGAGAGAGTGCACGTGTCTCTGTAGTGGATGTCCTGGAGTTTCTGGAATTTTACCAGGACCAGAAACATTTCCATTCTGTTGCATATCTGTGTGTAACACTGAAGCAAAAATGAATATTTATATGGAATACTGAAGAAAACTAACAGTGTTAAAGAAGAGGGCACCATTACAGTTCCAGAAGTAGAAATGTGTAGACTTTAATAACCGCCGTAGCCGAAAAGTATATTCACACGACTGAATAAAAATCACGGTGGTGAATATACAGGTATATATACGTTCAATATGTCATTAAACAGTACAACTGAAAATGTTTATTAATTTTTAATTATGCTGTAATAAAAATTACATTTGTGTGACTATGATCATATGACAAACTGAAATAAATATTTCTATTTCTATTTGTTTTAAAGTGTAGAATCCCAGTGTTTATTCCCAAGACAGTGTTTAGTGAATCTAAAGGGTAAATATTGTGGGTTTATAAGTAACTATATAACAGTGATATATGGAACAGGGTTATTGAACTTCAATTATTTATTCAATTCATTAAATAAAAACGTCCAGTTTAATAAAAATACACACAGACTGAGTCTGACGTATGTGCGGTATGTGAATGTTTGTGTTGATCTGAGTGTAAATAAATTACATATCCTCTACAGAGACACACTACTACTGTACTGCACACTTACTACACACTACTGCACACTCACTACACAGTACACAGTCACTCGGTGTTTATGTACTGGCTGTATCTCACTGGGTAGAACGCCCTGCACTAACGCACCGCCATGCCTGTAATAAAGTGAAAGTTACGGTCGTGTCTGAGAGGAGGAAGGAATGGTTCCCCATCCGGCTGGGGTGTTTGTTTCACTGCCAGGCTTTTCCAGAGCAGCTGGTCACAGCAGTGTCCACATAGTTCAGCATTCATACAGTGGATCATCCGCACACACACACACACACACACACACACACACACACACACACACACGTACGGCTCGCCCAGCGTCTGCTGACAGGGAGCTGGGGTCTCAGGGAATCTGGCTCCGTCTCAAAGGGCATTTCCTCGGCGGCGCGGCCGTTAAGCAGTGCATTAATGCTGATAATGGGGGAGATAATGTCCACCATGAACACTTAGTGACCTTGGGGGGAGTCTCGGTGCTTTTAGCTTTAGCTCCAGGCGCTGAGGGAGTCACAGCTTCATTTATACCTCGGGCCTAAATCAAAATCCATACGCCAAATACCAAAACACAGCTTCTCCAAAAATACAGGAAACAACTCAGAATTATAGAGCACATTAAAGATCAAGCTACGGCCCCAAAATCATACGTGGATTTAGGTCACAGTTTTCTGACCAAAATCAACAACAGAACTAAAAGGCGAATACATATATTAATGACCAAAAAAACAATTTGATAAAATAATATTATACACATATACGCGTGTTGATTTATTTCATTTAAACGTGATTTTTTATATAATGATGAATAAAAAACTATACTAAGTATTCAAGCTATCCACTAGAATTATTAATTCTTCAGTAGCCACTCATATTCGAATTTAATCTAGCTCAGAGCATATCCAGCTAGGAATTATTATTCAGTATCCACTATGAATAATTACTCTAGTATCCACTTCTCTAACATGGCAAACCGCATTGATCATTATTATATACATGTATCCATACCTGTTCATCTCATGTGGTGAAACAATGAAAAAGAAAAAATGCACCAATTGTATCGAATTATCAATATTCGAGATAGTGAATCTAACCTAATGACAACCTCTAACTGCTCGATCTGAATTAACATATTCAGTAAGTACCCAGCTATGAAGAGTTAAACGTCAGTTAATTCTTTCATTATTGACCAGCTTAGATACTGCTGAATCAGTGCATCAACATCTACCATGCACTATTATTATTTCTAGTATCCACTAACCCCCTCGTGTATTTACTCTGCATTCTTTCGCTGCATGGCGTAATAGACTTTTACCTGAATATATCTTAATTCAGCCATTAGTATCTAATCTTCATAGACATGATTATTCATCTATTGCCTAGGCTATGTAATCTACTTGACAGTCGTCTGACCTATGAATTATTCAGTGCTCTACTATGAATTATTCAGGTATCCCTATGAATGTAAGTTTATATACCTGTTTCAATCTTATAGTCTCACGTTGTAGCAGCGTAATTATTTTGATCTTTGGTGATCAGCCTGTTTGTTTACCTGTGTGTTCTCCTGCAGGTAAATTGAGTCGGTGTGTATTAGTGAGAGGTAATGAAGCTCTGCTTGTACAGCCGGTAGTGTTTCCCTGTCCTCCAGGAGGTTCCTCAGAGGAGTCCCTATCTCGGAGTTAGCTGTAAGTGATCTCAGATTGGAGGAGGCAGGTGTTGCTCGTCTGGACTGCAAGGTGTGATGTGTAGGGAGCTAAAGGGCAGCGGTCCGGCTGGTGCTGACAGCCCGTCAAAACTCCAAACTGGTGGAGCCTGGAGGGTCCAGCCTGGCTGTGTTCACACCCGAACAGAGCTGCAGATGGTGCACTACACCCAGAGCAAAGCATGGCTACATCTGCACAGCTCACACTGTTTTACATGCAGCATTCATCAGAGTACACTGCTGCAATTAAAGCCCGAGTTCAGCCAGATGTCGCGTTTACCCCACAGGTGTAGTCCACACCTCCTCCTGTGTTTGTAGCGGCGGAGCTACGAGGCTAAAGTAGCTAATAACGGGGATTAGCTTACTCTCACTTCCTCCAGTTAGTCATATTCATTCAGCGTGGTGCACAGTCTCAGTATGTTTTACTGGTGCTTAGACAGAACCGCGGGGAGCGACCGTGACCTGTGGTGTTCCCCAGGGTTCAGTTCTTGGGCTGATTTGGTTTGGTTCATACACGGACTTGGACAAGTCCGTACCACAGCTGTGCAGATTTACCTGGCCCTCTCTCTAAACAGCTATAGACCCGTAGTCAGGTTGTAGGTGCCCTGAGCACAGCAATGAGAACATTCTGCAGTGAGAATAAACCCGAGCTGGTCAGCCCGCCGTACCTGAGCCCCTCATGCTGTGGTCTAGCGGAGTCAGGGTTTTACCAGTACACTGGGCCACGACTGTCTGTTCTAGACTTGAGCTGGTACCAGAGGCTCAGAGTGCTCGCACGGGCCACGCCGCGCACTGACCCCACCGCACGTTCATTACTCTGTCTATCCTCTCTCTCCCTCTTTCCCTACCTCTTTATTCTGTCTCTCCTAATTCTTTCTTCCTCACATGTTCTTTCTTTTCCTCTCTCTCACCCATTCTTTCCTAACTCGATCTTTCTCTTTTTTCTTTTCCTTTCCTTTAGTCTATCTTTCTTTTGTTTTTTCAAAAAATTTCCCATTCATTTTCTTTTCTCAGGTCTCTCTCTCTCTCTCTCTCTCTCTCTCTCTCTCTCTCTCTCTCTCTCTCTCTCTCTCTCTCTCTCTCTCTCTCTCTGTGATTGTCTTTGTGTGAAGTGTGTCCAGTGTTCTGGAGGAGACTCTCTGGCTCCCTGTAATCGGGGGTCCGGGGTGGGGGGGATAGTGAGGTCAGTGTGAGAGATAGCAGAGCTGCACACTCCTGTCATATCACACACTCCGCACTCTCGCTTATGAACAAGCTGTTGGCAAATTACTCTGCCGATGGAGACGGGGTCCAGCCGCGCTCCAGATTTCCATTTTTCCAGCCTTCACCTTCTCTCTCTCTGTCTCTCTCTCTCTCTCTCGCGCTCTCGCTCGCTCGCTCTCTCTCTCGCCACTCTGATATTTTCCCTCTCTCACTCCCTCGTGCTTTTTTCCCTCCATATTTCTCCTCTCTGCTGCGTAACCTCCTCTCCTGGCCTTTACCCTCCCTCGCCCGCCTGAGAGCGCGCGGCTGACGTTCTTTACGTTTCTCCATATGGCACTGTTTACTCAGGGAATCCATCTTTTCTCTCCGAGTGATCCGATTAGGTTCAATTTAGCCGTATTTATTTGAATTAGCTATCAGCGATAGGAGGTTAAAAGCGTGTATGTGTAAAAGGTTCGGCTGGAGATGGAGGTGGAGGTGGAGGCCACCGTGTGTAATAATTGGAGCCATTCATTAAAAGTGAACCAGTGCCAGACTCTTCAACTCCCTTCATCTGAATCCGCAGGAAAAAGGGGAAAACCAAGAATTCCGACGTTCAGCATGTGATCCGAGCACTGGGTTTGAACCCGTTCTAGAGCACTTACATTAATTGCTGCATTTTTAAAGCATGCGCACACTAATGTTCTACATGACTTCATGAACCTTCAGGAGTGGACAATTTACTGGAAACAGTCAGATCTCCTTCCCCTTCCTCCTCCAGCAGTCCCGTCTGTACGTCCACACTTCAACATCCCCGTTATCGGGGAGAACCTCAGGGAGAACATCTGCAAAGCATCTTCAGTGTCCACTAGACAGACAGACAGACAGACAGACAGACAGACAGACAGACAGACACTTTATTGATCCCAGAGGGAAATTCGAGAATTAATTATTATGAATTATTCAGTATCTACTATAAATTATTCAGTATCCGCTATGAATTATTCAGCATCTACTATAAATTATTCAGCATCTAAAAATGGCACTATGCGACTTTAGGAAATTATGACCACTGCTATCAGGATTTATTCAGCATCCTGCTATAAAGCCAAAACCGCAGGAAAATTATTCAGTGAACTTCCCTTGTTCGACCATCTCACTAAGCTGTTGTAAATTGCATCAGTATGCTCCGAGCTATGAATTATTCACTCTCCCTGCTATGAATTATTCAGTCTCTATCTATGAATTATTCATCCACGCACCGCCGGCGTCTATTCGTTATTGGATTAGCATATCTACTATGAATTATTTTTCAGTGATTTTTGATCCACTATAAAATATGAAATTTGCTCAGATTTGGTTTCAGTATCCACTATGAATTATTCGTATCTTTTTGGAGGGCTTTGAATTACCGACCCTGCTCAGTATTACTAATGGTTTATTGCCTGTAGCTGATCAAAGCTATCCGCTAAGCCTGAATTATTCCAGTACCATGCTATGAAACGTTCATTCAAATAGATATCTACGGGGTAATGACCTAGTCTGTTTTGGATTACAAGTGGTCACAGAAGAACTTTATCCGCGATAGAATTAGTATCAGTATCCGCTAGTAACTTATTCAGTACCAGTCCGCTATGAATTTATTCAGTCTCTACTATGATTCTTCAGTATCCACTATGAATATGAATACATTTCAGTATCTACTATGAATTATTCAGTATCAGCTTTATATAAATTATTTCAGCATCATGAATTATTCAGCATCTGCTATAAAAATTCTTCAGCATCTGCTATGAATTATTCAGTCTCCGCTATGAATTATTCAGGGTCTCTACTAGTATTTCAGCTAACTATGAATTATTCAGTATCGCACTATAAATTATTCAGTATCCACTATGAATTATTCAGTATCTACTTTGGAATTATTCAGGAACTATGAATTTATTCAGTATCGGCTATGTAATATATTCAGTACTGCTATGAATTATTCAGTATCTACTATGAATTATTCAGTATCCGCTATAATTAGTTCAGTATCCGCTATGAATTATTCAGTATCCGACTTTGAATTATTCCAGTTCTATGTTTCTGTCAGTATCCACTATGAATTATTCAGTATCTACTATGAATTATTCAGTATCCACTATAAATTATTCAGTATCCACTATGAATTATTCAGTATCTGCTATGAATTATTCAGTATCCGCTATGAATTATTCAGTATCTACTATGAATTATTCAGTATCCACTATAAATTATTCAGTATCCACTATGAATTATTCAGTATCTACTTTGAATGATGATCTACTATGAACCCAGTACCTGCTATGAATTATTCAGTATCCGCTATGAATTATTCAGTTTCTGCTATGAATTATTCAGTATCCGCTATGAACTATTCAGTATCCACTATGGATTATTCAGTATCTACTATGAATGAATGAACCGTGATATGCTGTGTGTCTGAAGTTTGCTCTGTATTGTGGTTGCATGTGAGCTACGAGGCTAATGTAGCTAATCGGAATCTTATAGCACCATGCCTAAACCATCACTCACTCCAAACAGAGTTCAGTAATCTGGATTATGTGGTTTGTGAGTCTGTATGACTCACCGTTATCTCCAAACACGGACTGAAGCACGGACAGAATCCAGCCTTCACGACGCCAGACAGATCCAGGCTGAGCTGTATTCCGGGATTGGGGGGAATGTTGTGTGATCTGAATTTCCAGACTGTTCCTTTAAGGCATTAGAACACAGCCGAAAGATCCCTCTCGGAAGACGACAGACCCTTGAGAGTGTCTTTCGGCTCTAACGCTGAACACACGGCCCCAAAAACAACAGGCCTGGGGTCCGGGTTCGGAGCAGAGCGGCGCGGCCTGGTCCCCAGAAGAACACCCTGAGACCGGGGCCGTGTGCAGACAGGAAGACTTTGATTTGTTCTGTTTGAGGGTTCTCTCTTTTCTTCCCGACGTACAATCACGATTACAGCGTCTGGGGTTTCCACAGCCTTTCAACATCTCCACAGTTTGGGGCAATTTGTCACAGTGAAGTATGCAGAATGGCGCTGAGTGCGATGGCTATCGGTGGAGCTGCAGATTAAGCGCGGGCGATTGTGCTCGGGAATGCTTTAATGACTCGTCCTGTGGCTGATTTTTAGCTCCACTCACAGATTCCTGACACAGATACCGAACAGCTCAGCCCATCTGAATACGCTTACTGTCTCTGCAGGAAGATCCGCTCACGCTTCGGCACAAGACGCTCCGGAAACCGGAATTCTCTCACTGTGGTTAACGTTCCTTCAGTGGACAGACTCCACATTACAGATCGGCAGTAAGGGGCTAATGATACGGGAGATCAGGGCAGTAACTGTACTCACCCAAACCTGCCTGGCTAATGTTCTTACTTAACATCAGCAGAACTGCTGCAGCGATATTAATTATTATATAATATTAATAATGTAATTATTAACATAATCAGGGCCACGTGTTACTTAATCTGAGATTACACTGTACGAACCTGGACAGTTATTTACATATAGAACACTGTAAACACAAAACGCTACAGATACTGATTCTTAATGTAGCTTTACCCACATTTATATTAATACCTAATAATTAAATAACTGGAAAATGGACACTTTAATTCTGGATAGAGAAGTTATTTATATTTCCATTTTAGTGTCAACTGATACCCCAACTAAATTACTAATGTGCTATTTATTAATAGCTAGAAATCTAGTATAACGTTTTGAATAAAAGTATAAAAGTATCCTATTATATTATATCCGTTTATTCAGACTTACTGGAAGTTACTGGAATATTATCGTGTCCTATCATTCCACTTTTAAAAATAAAATCTATAAAATAAATCTACAAAATGCACTACCCAAAACCTGAGTGTAAAACTTTTGTTAATAGTAATTATGAGTAAAACTGAATTAAAAGTGAATTAGTGAAACTGTTAGTATAAAACCTCAGAGTCCTCTGGAGCTCAGGTGAGGATGCTCACTAGGCTGTAATCATTAAATCAGTTTAGAAGTAAGACACTGCTGGGGAAATCACAGGTGAACGTATAACCGCGGTGAGGGGTGCGGTGAGAACTGGCTTGTTTACAGTTTATCTGGATAATTAAAAATGTTTTGCTCGAGGTAAACGCCCGATATTCCTGAACAGGTTGCGAGGTTTGAAGTTTGGTTTGGGAAAGGCTCCAGGTATCAGCAGCTCCTGATTTAATACAGTTGGGTATTGATTAGATGAGGCAGCTGTTGGATGAGAACTACAATAAGACTGGAGGACTGGTTAAAGGAGCAGAATCTCCACCTGCTGCTGTAATCTTATTTGGTGTAGCTGTGGTGCGTGTGTCTGGGTAAATAAACATTTACTGCCCCAACAACAACAACAACAAACATTTATAATAACATATTAATAACAACAACACACTGTCTCAGGTGCCCAAACTTTTAAACACAAGTATAGGTAGATGTGTGTGTGTGTGTGTGTGTGTGTATATATATATATATATATATATATATCTTATCTAAAATAGAATCTCTCTCTCTCTCTCCCCCAATATATATATATTTATATATACCCACATATATCTATCTATTAGATATATATTAGATATATTATTGAACTTTATTGTGATGTACATACATACACACATATATATATATATATATATATATATATAATACATAAATATTTATATATATATTCATTAGATCAGATTTCAGATTAATATATATTACGTTTTTATATATTAGAGCTTTATTGTACATAATACTGTATTATATACGTATAAAGTGCAGGAAGTAACCATGGCGAGTAAATATAGATGTGTATATACGTGTGTATTTATAATTAAAGTAAAAAAGTTATGTTTTAAACCAGGTAAACTGACATTTCCGTCTATGTAAAGTACAGCTGCTGGTAAATGAGTGTGTGTGTGTGAGAGTGTGTGTGTGTGAGAGTGTGTGTGTGAGAGTGTATATACGCTTGTGCTGTGGATTCTGCTCTGCGTGGGTTCCTGTTTGGGTCCAAACACTGCAGACCTCCAGCTCTCAGTGAGCCTTCAGTACCAGTCCTGAACTTTGACCTGGGCTGTAATCTGGCGCGTTCCTGCGAGAGGAGTGGAGAAAGGGGCATCGTTTATATTAAACTCTGCTTTAAAAGCCCCTGAAACTCCTGAGGCCCAGCGTACGCCCTGCTTCAGAGCCGCTGCTGGTCTCTAGGGGGAGCTGTAGCATTTCTAATCCTGCCTGTGCTTCCGTACCTGGCGGCCCCCTCTCTCCGTTTCCTGAAGCAGTTAAAACAGTCAGAAGTTTTAAGAGCAGGCCGACTCGCTCTCAGGGCTCCTGCCAGCCTCTGCCTTCACGCTCTGGAGTTTTTCCTGCGTGTGGGAGAGGCACAGAGGCACGAGCTCACGGATGAAACCGGAGCGTCAACATTTTCCCCAGGAAAAGTGTTCATTACTGATTTAGGCCCTCGCGCAGGGAAGAGTCTGGAACTTCGGGCTCTTGGAATCGGCTGTGGGAATGGATCGCTCCCTTATATAGACTGCCTTTAATTTAATTAACGTTAATGAGCTCGTTTAATGTGTAATGTTCACATTAATAGACACGGATAGTTAAATTCTGTCCTCCATATATTGCATAATGAATGGAGGAGATCAGTAGGTCATTTAGGAATGAGGGATGGCTGGACAGAATAATTCCCCGCGCCTGTGACCGCAGGGCAGCGCGGCTGAGGGATGACACGTATGGACAGATATGTGGATAAATGTTGGTTCAGCCATCGCTCAGATTCCGGGGACGTGAGGGAAGATAGCGGTGGGAGAAGGAATCACAGAGGCGGCATGTGTTAATGAATGCGTTAGTATTCACACAGTTTATCAACCCCTAATTACCTGATTACTAATTCATTAAGTGTTGGTTCTACCGTTCCTCAGATTCAGAGGAGGACCAGAGAACGGGCCGATACTGAAGGAAGGTCAGAGTGGAGGAACCTCCATAAATAACACGCAGAAGCAATTCCATATGTGTAGGGATGTGAGTCTTTGAGTTAGTGAATCGATTCACTTAATGATTCACTGGTTTTTAGTTTGATTCCAAATTGGTTTTTAATTAGGAATGATTCAGTTTGATTCACATTAACAGTGATTGGATTTGCTGAGTTGATTCAGTGATTCTGTTTAATGATTTAGGTGCATTTTAAATTTATTATAGCGAATCAGAAGTATTGATTCTAGAGATGCTGTCAACCTTTTCCACCAGTGGACACACCTGGTCATCACTAGGAAGCATGAAATCTGCAAAATTCTTAAATTTAAAAATTAAAACACAAAAAAATTAAAAATGTTAATTCAGTTTTTAAATTAAGACATAAAACATGTTGATTAATTTTATTAAAACATTACAAAATGAAAAATGTAAATTAAAAAAATTTAAACATAAAAATAAAAAAAATTGATTCAATTTTAAAAATTAAAACATTTACACATTTTAAAAAGGTTATTTTTTAAATTAAACGATTAAAAAATACAAATGTTAATTTAAATGATTTAAACATAATAAAATTGTAAATAAAAATCCTAAAAATTAAAACATCTAAAAATGTAAAAAGTGCCCATATTCTTAAAGTAGGAATGTGTTTTAAAAGAGAACACCACGGGGCCTCCATCAGTATAGGTGATATGTATTAGTGAATAATACAGATTAATGTACGCAGTGTTTGTTTGGTGTAGTTGTTTACATATGGGATGCTTCTGTTGTCTGACTGTGTGTTTAATGTTTTGCAAGGTGAATAGAAATGACGCCTGTCTGAGCGCAGGCGGTAAACCTGACACCATTAAGCTGGATTCGTATGCAGGACGGCCTCTGTCTTCTGAGTCTCCCTGCGTGTGTAAGGTGGTAGTACCTTCAGGCTCCTGTAGATGGCACTGCACGAGGATGATGGGGCTATAGATCCCAGCGGGGTGTGAGTGACAGGATCCGTAGATCGGGAAGAGGTGCTGCAGTGCAGGGAACGTCTCGTGAATTATTTCTGACACTAGATCTATTAGAACCCAAACCCAGAGTGAGTGTTTGTGAGTGGGAGATGTTTATTATGATCTGAATTTGATGGAGAGAGTTTGCTGTGTTTATGGCTCTGTGGTCTCGTGTGTATATGTGGTTGAATGTAGAGGTTGTGTGTCCTGGATGAATTCCCTGCTGTTGTTGATTGTTAATACACTGATGTATGTATATGAGCACAGTGTAATACACACTCACTGCTTATTTAACTTCTCAGTGTTTGTAGTTTTTATTTTTTGCATGGCTTGAAAACTGCAGTGTTGAAATTTCAGTGGTTCAGTTCTCGTTCTGGAGGTAAGAGGTTCTGTTCTGGTGACGAGAGAAAGTGTGCAGTAGAATTGAGAGCGCAGAGTTTGCCTGAGCGTGTCCATGTGGCTGTAGGTATGAGGTTATTCCAGTCGCCAGGCTCTCTGCTCAGGTCAGATCTGTTTGGGTGGTTCCTGTTATGTGACCTGCGAGCCTCATATCAGGTTTTATCAATAATGGTGGAGCAGAAGGCAGGACACCAGACCAGCAGGACAAACCATCTCAGCTATTTAACTTTATTATCATTACACTGATACAGGGCTGTACAGTACAGCAACACACAGTCAGGCTCCGCCTCCAGTGCAGTATAAGACGGTGCAGCGGGTCAGGATGCTCTCCAAGGTGGAGCTGTAGAAGTTGCAGAGGAGCTGCTGTGGCAGGTTGACTCTCCTCAGCCTTCGTAGAAAGTGGAGGCGTTGTTGGCCTTTCTGACAAGGTGTGACGTGTTGATCGTCCAAGTAAGATCCTCGGCTAGGTGGACACGGAGGAACTTGAAGCTGCTCACTCTTTCCACCAGCGTGCCTCCAGTGTTCAGTGGTGTGTGCGTTCTTCCCCCCTTCCTGAAGTCAATGATCAGCTCTTTGGTTTTGCTGACATTGAGGGAGAGGTTGTTGGTGGTGCACCACTCTGTGAGGAGCTGCACCTCCTCTCTGTACGGGCCCTCATCGTCTTTGGTGCCGATTATTGTTGTCATCGGTAAACTCGATGATGGAGTTGGAGCTGTGTGTGGTGATGCAGTCGTGGTGTACGGAGTGTACAGTAATGGGGACGTCCTGTGCTGAGTGTGAGGGAGGGTGAGGTGGTCTGAACACACGGTGGTCTGAAGTTCTGAAGCCATATAACATCTGAATGTCTACGGGCTTCTGCTCTAGCGCGTCCCTCAGCTCCGCCTACCGCGTTATCAAGTTCACCTGTTTCCGATTCAGAGACTCATTAAGACTGAACAGCCCTCCCCTCTCCGTCCTCCGGCCTGAGACGTCTCCTCTTTCTGTCTCCAGTTTCTAAACAGCCCTCCCCTCATAGCTTCCTAATACTGTTCTGACCCTCTGACTGAATCACGGTTCTGAGGGCTCTCCGGTAACGGGGGTGGTTCCATTTTGAGAGCATGCATGATTGATCACGGGTTCAGATCTCACTCTCTATCGTGGAGAAGCTACAGTATGGTTCAGTTCAAGGGTTGTGCGAAGTTCTGCCTGAGGTCACAGACCCCGTTTTAAATATATTGAGAACCCGGTTTTCCAGCACAGGTGGTCTTCACTCTAAAACATACGAGAGCAATGATACAGACCGTCTGGTCCTAAAACCTGATTGGCCGAGCTGTTGTTAAAGTTACAATGACCACCTCACAACACCTGACCTCTGTATTAATGACCACGTCGCCATCATCCTCCTGCTGTCACTGGAATGTTCTCCTCACACCGAGTGCACTGATGAAGTAAGACCCCGGTTCTGTTTAAACTGACCAAGTTATATTTTCTTATCTAGAACTCAGCCAGCTCCATCATTACTATTACAGGCTTAAGCTGAAGTACGTATGATATGACTGACTGTAAAACTGCAGCATAAATATCTAAAGAACGTACCTAGAACGTTTTACAAACGGAGGTAGGGAGGTGTAGTGCTCTATGTAGGGAGCAGGGAGGTCTAGTGCACTATATAGGGAGCACAGAGGTGTGGTGCACTATGTAGAGAGTAGGGAGGTGTAGTGCACTATGTAGAGAGCAGGGAGGTGTAGTGCACTATGTAGAGAGCAGGGAGGTGTAGTGCACTATGTAGAGAGCAGGGAGGTGTAGTGCACTATGTAGAGAGCAGGGAGGTGTAGTGCACTTTGTAAGGAGTAGGGAGGTGTAGTGCACTATGTAGAGAGCAGGGAGGTGTAGTGCACTATGTAGAGAGCAGGGAGGTGTAGTGCACTATGTAGAGAGTAGGGAGGTGTAGTGCACTATGTAGGTAGCAGGGAGGTGTAGAGCACTACGTAGAGAGCAGGGAGGTGTAGTGCACTACGTAGAGAGCAGGGAGGTGTAGCGCACTATGTAGAGAGCAGGAAGGTGTAGTGCACTATTTAAGAAGCAGGAAGGTGTAGTGCACTATGTAGAGAGCAGGGAGGTGTAGTGCACTATGTAGAGAGCAGGGAGGTGTAGTGCACTATGTAGAGAGCAGGGAGGTGTAGTGCACTATGTAGAGAGCAGGGAGGTGTAGTGCACTATGTAGAGAGTAGGGAGGTAGAGAGCAGGGAGGTGTAGTGCACTATGTAGAGAGCAGGGAGGTGTAGTGCACTATGTAGAGAGCAGGGAGGTGTAGTGCACTATGTAGAGAGTAGGGAGGTAGAGAGCAGGGAGGTGTAGTGCACTATGTAGAGAGCAGGGAGGTGTAGTGCACTACGTAGGGAGCAGAGAGGGTTTGAGATTCACCCCCAGTGTGTGAAGAAGCACAGAGCTGGATTGGTATGATAGGTAACCGAGCATCCTTCTCCTCATCCAGCAGTCCATAGTACTACATATCATGGGGAATACTTGTTTATTTTGATTATTATTATTATTAATAAGAGTCATTAATAATAATAATAATAATAATAATAATAATAATAATAATAATAATAATAATAATAATTATTATTATTTAATTTATTCATGTCGTGCCTAAGAACAACCTTCCCTGTGATAATCAGATCAGATCAGATCAGTTAGATCAGTTAATTGATCAGTTAGATCAATAGGCCAATTAGCTCCTCCTTTAATCATCACACACTTCCTCTACCTTCCTCGTTTAGTGACTGTGCTTGATGAGGTGGCTCCTGACGCCGTGTGACTCCCTGTTACCTATAAACACGGACGTTCATTATCTGCGAAGGTGGATCAGTCGCTGCTGTGTCACTTTGATGTGTGTGTAATATATACAGGTATATGTGTACAAAGTGCACAGAGCCCGGCGCTGTGACTGCAGACTCCTGTTCAGAGTGGGTTAGTGGGGGCTGCCGTGTGGGAAGGAGCTTTTTAAGTGCTGAGATGATTTGTTTTTTACAGCCTGGAGGAATTTGCCAGAGGGAAGTCTCAGAAAGAGGTAATAAGCAGCGGTGAAGGATCTGAAATGATTTTTCCATTGATCACTGGGAAAAAAAATAGCCCGATTCAGATGTGTACATCGGGCCGCATGAATAAAAGATGTTTTACATCAGCGCAATTTTGCTTTCAGGTTTCTTGCTTTTGGCGAGAACTAATATAAATTTGGATTTACATATTTTCATTTGACAAAGTGGGAGGAGCCAGAGTGTTCTGGAGAATCTGAAGGCAGGGTTCCTGAGCTGAAACATGGGAGCACCTGATCCTGTTGGAATTAAGATGAAGATGAAGTTATGATGGTAAACGATTTAAGATTCAGCTCCATGTATTTCCATCTGGAATTGGACTAGAGCGGTAACGTTGGTAAGATCGGGTCGGTGATTTAGTAATTTGATCATCTTTAATAACACTGAGTTTGTATACAGGGAGAACTAACGTGGGCCAAGAACTGGCCCCTGGGGAACACCAGTAGGACGAGTCTGAGAGATCACCTTTCCAGACTATGCAGTGGGATTGGTTCTAAAGGCGAATGGAGAACCGAGAGACAGTAACGGTGTCAGTGCTGGTCTGGAGTGCTAAAATAAACTTCATGCTGTTGAGACAAACAGCTTTCTCCAAACATGGCAACTTTCCAGAGGACGGAAAACATCTCCTCTAATGACGGACATTAAGGGAGAGATATTTATTCCAGGTATTGGGATCATTTCTGTTATCCCATCATTCTGAAATTGATACATTACAAAGGATAGCGGCTGCTTTCAAATTACATATATCGTCACTGTCCAATGAAAAAAACAGGTATCCCCATTTTGACCTTGATGTACCATTTGATCACATGAGCTGCTGTTTACACTGGGTGTGAATTTCATGATGAATGGCCCAGTAGAAATGGCCCAAAGATAGCTTAGAAAAAGTCTGGTTCCATTGGACTGTTAGCCAGGGAAGGCTATCTATCATCACATCTATCTATCTACCTATATATATATCTCTATATATGTATATAGATATATATGATATATTGGTGCAGCACACATCCATGTGTGTTTACGGTGGTAGTAACTCCATAACTAGTAACTGCACGAGGATAATGGGGCCAATGTATCGTTCCATATGTGCCACAGCCACTCCAGAGCAGATGTTTATCTTGGCTATTGTATTATAAGGACTGCATATGGGTGTGGCCAAAGACATAGTTGTGAAGGAAGTTGAATCTCTCAGGTGTATGGAAATTATTATACGGTCATACGGGTCTACCAGCAGTGGATACAATCCCAGTCTACAGGGAATTCTCCTCGGAACTGTGCCAGGGAAGGCCTCCACCACATCTGGACTACCTGACCAGTTCTCTGATGTAAGAGTGATGAACACTGATGCGGCTACATCCATAACCTCGTCCAGTACATGCCCGATCCAGTCCCAGCTGTTACTGGTGCTGGTAGAGGCGTTATAGGCTAGTAGGTGCAGCCCAGTCACAGGGGTCTCAGTTTTTGTCCGGTGGGCTTATCATATCATACCGTGGTTCTGAGTAAAATACACTAAATAGAGGTTTCAACTCATAAATGAGATTAAAATTATTATTAATTATTATTATATTTATAAATGATAAGTATAGTGATGCTAGAACAACTTCAGAGATTTCAGCTGTTAGATGAAGACAAACAGAACTGAATGGGGTTCTACGGGCTTTTTCACACTCCTACTGGACCTAGAACTGGATCTGGACTGAGTCAAGCTCATAATCACTGGTTTACACACGTTCCTGATCCATCCGAACTGTGGATCAGTACTAGCGTGGTGCTAACGGTACTAGCGTGGTGCTAACGGTACTAGCGTGGTGCTAACAGTACTAGCGTGGTGCTAACGGTACTAGCGTGGTGCGAACGTGGTGCTAACAGTGCTAACGTGGTGCTAACAGTACTAACGTGGTGCCAACAGTGCTAACGTGGTGCCAACAGTGCTAACGTGGTGCTAACGGTGCTAACGTGGTGCTAACAGTGCTAACGTGGTGCTAACAGTGCTAACGTGGTGCTAACAGTGCTAACGTGGTACTAACAGTGCTAACGTGGTACTAACAGTGCTAACGTGGTGCCAACAGTGCTAACGTGGTGCCAACAGTGCTAACGTAGTGCTAACAGTGCTAACGTGGTGCCAACAGTGCTAACGTGGTGCCAACAGTGCTAACGTGGTGCCAACAGTGCTAACGTGGTACTAACAGTGCTAACGTGGTACTAACAGTGCTAACGTGGTGCTAACAGTGCTAACGTGGTGCTAACAGTGCTAACGTGGTGCTAACAGTGCTAACGTGGTGCCAACAGTGCTAACGTGGTGCCAACAGTGCTAACGTGGTGCTAACGGTACTAACGTAGTGCTAACAGTGCTAACGTAGTGCTAACAGTGCTAACGTGGTGCCAACAGTGCTAACGTGGTGCCAACAGTGCTAACGTGGTGCTAACGGTACTAACGTGGTGCTAACAGTGCTAACGTGGTGCTAACAGTGCTAACGTGGTGCAGATATTATACTGGTGTCATTCTGAACAGCTCTTTATTGATGGTGTATGAAGATAAACCCTCGATGCTTCAGAGCTGTCCTAGCGGTCTTCTGCAGCGAGCGGAGTGGTGGTGTTTGTCCTCCTCATGTCTTCAGGGTCGGCAGGTTGAGCTGCACTCGTGGCTGGAAGTCATCAATCTTGCTGCCCTGCACTTCACTGCCAGCTAAAGTTCTATTAACCCCTCGCCCAGCTCTATATTGCTTTTAAATATTTAACCCCCTCCAACACATCAGTACGTGGTAAAATCCTGCTCCATTATTAAAGCCAGAGGAGCTCCATTTTAGGTGAAAGCGCCCGCTGAATAATTCAGAACCAAAACCGTAGTAAAGACACCTGTTACTGCTCCTGTGCCGCCCGGGCCGCCCGGGCCGCCGCTCCTGCGGAAGGTGATGGGTTTCACATGCTGAACTCTCCCTGGACCTCACTGCCCTGCTAGCGGTGTCCCTTACAGGCCCTCGTCAGATAACATATTCCTTTTCTCACGTTTAAGAGTCGGAGACGTCCAGTTTGGGCTACGTCAGACTAGGAAAGTCTCCAGCTCCTGCTCCCATCCCGCCTCCATCTTCCGGAATAAAGCTGCAGTGAAATGAACCTCGGTGGATCCGTGTCTCTGCTGATCAGCTGTGGCCTGTTCCTCCTTGGGAAGGTGCTCATTAGTCGGACGATGATGGACATGTTTTGCTAGGGATTTTTGATGGGATTAAGGTTAGGACACTCAAGGTCGTCCACTTGTTGCTGTGGAATGCTTTGGATCATCGTCCTGCTGAAAGACGGGCTTCTTACCCGGTTTCTGGGAGAAGGGCAGGCCATGTCCGAATGCCATGTGACTCCTTTTCTTTCTTCTTTAAGACCTCATTATTCCTGAAAACTGGGACATACCGGATTACTTCTGCTACAAGGGTCCTCAGTTTTCTCCATCATGGTGTTTGGTGCAGGTTAGAGATCTGCGGATAATCGAGGTTAGAGCTCAGAAGTGTGAAACAAATGACCCGAACAAAAACACCTGCAGTGATTATCAAATAAACTAGAGATGAATTTACACTGGCAGTGTAAAGGGCACCATGCAGGCACAGGTACACAGGTGGGGGTAAATCCACCTCTTAAGGGGACAGCGATGATCTTAAGATCCAAGGAGCACAGTACATACGTCATGGCAGTGGTTCTGATAGGATCAATATTTATTGAGCTACACATACAGAAGTCTGTCTCTCAGTATGGCGTCGGGCCGCCGTGTTCGCTAACCCAACACGCCAGACGTCTCGGTATGGAGCTGTAGAGGTTCCTGATGGTGTCCTGTGATAATCCATCCCATGCAGCTTGAACATCCTCACACAGTTCCTGCAGATGGTGCGGTAGGGGTGGAGGTGACACCAGGCCTTCTGGACATGTGGTGCGTGACACCAAACTGTTCATCGTGGTGCCTCCACACACGGGTTTGTCTCCACCAAGATGTCCAGACAGGGCCAAGACAAAGGTGGGCCTAATCGCTTCCAGGTGGTTGTTAGGAGTCACATTTTCTCTGGCTCTGTTATACATACATAGGGAAATGGTGTCAGGTAAATCATGAGTAGACGTTTCCTTAGTAATGTTTGTTCTAGATTGAATGGGCGGAGCTTAAAGCAGTCAGTGTAAAGGCCGAGTAATCTCTGCGCTTCATCGTTTGCTGTTCCCGCTGGGGCTGGCAGCACGCCCGGCTCCAGAGATACAGCCGGCTCGTATCCGCACGGTGCAGGACAGTGAGGATCAGAGAGCACTAACGCTCCGGACTCAGACAGACAGGAGAGGAGGCAGGAGAAGTTTAGTGAGGAAGGTGCCGGCAGAAGTTTTGTTCGCCACAGAAAGGAGGAAGGCTGCAGTCACTCGCTCTTCCCTAGTGGTTTTTCCATTCATCCCATCATCCCTCCGTCACTGACTTTACCATAATGGGCAGCTCAAACCAGCACTGCTGAGACATCACAGCACAGCCTAGACTTCCCTACTGCAGCTCCGACAGGCACAGAGACAGAGAGAAACAGTGAGGGGCCCAGACAGTGTAGAGCAAGAGAGAGAAGGAAAACCTAGAGGAGGGAGACGGAGAGAGGGACAGAGAGAGGGAGAGAAAGAGAGGGAGAGAGAGAGACGGAGAAAGAGATAAACGAGACACAGAGAGAGAGAAAGAGAGGGAATAAAAGAGAGACAGGTGAGGAAGAAGAAATGGTTAGATGGTGTAGCTGCTGTGGTCAGGAGCGGTGTGAGACCAGCCTGGAGGAGAGATGTAACTGGGTTCTGGTGTAAGTATCTTCACACTCGTTTACCAGCTTTTTAAGGTGGCCTGCTGTTTAAGGTGGAACGGGAATTTCAGAAGCCACCTCTCACCTGGGAGCGCAGGCTCTCCAGTTCTGGAAGCTCACAGTGCAGAGCCATTTTTAGTCTGGGACGTTTCAGAAGCCATGCAGCCCGATCAGACCATCTGTAGACCAGTCTTTGCCGTGACCGGCCACCTGTGCCCACTGTGGAGGACCACCACTGTGGAATACAAGCTGGCCGCTTGTGTGGGTTGTGTGTTTGTGGGTGAAGCGTCTGGTGGGAGTGTAGCAGCAGGTCTGTGGTGTGTACGCTGTGATCAGGCAGGTGGAACTGAGTCATGTGACTTTATGGCTTAAAACGTCATCACTTATTTGGTGAAACTTCCAGCACCTGTTCACATCAGAGAAGAGAGAGAGAGACAGGGAGAGAGAGAGACAGGGAGAGAGAGAGATGGGAGGAGGGAGAGAACAGAGGGAGAGAGAACAGGGAGAGAGAGAACAGAGAGAGACAGGGAACAAAGAGAGTAAAAGACAGAATCAGAAAAACAGAGTGTAAAGTTAGGGATGAAAATAGACAGAGAGAAATAAACAGAGAGAGAGAGAATGAAATTGATATGGAGTGAGAGAGATTAGAATGAAAGAGAAACAAAACAAAGAGAGTGATACAGAGAGAGATAAGGAACACAGAGAAAGAGACAGAGAGAGACATGGATAAAGAGAGAGAGAGAGGTATAGAGAGAGAGACAGTAGGAACAGGAACAGTGAGAGAGACATGGATAGAGAGAGAGAGAGAGGTATAGAGAGACAGACAGTAGGAACAGGAACAGTGAGAGAGACATGGATAGAGAGAGGGATAGAGGGAGGGAGGTGAAGCTGAGGGAGAGGTAGATGGAGATAAACAGAGAGAGCAGGAGAGCGGTGGAGCGAGTGTCTCAGGCTCCTGTATTTGTCTCTCTCTTGGCCTTTAGCTTCCAGCTGAGGCGTCACAGATGTCAGAGGACAGTTTAATGCAGAGCGCTGAATCATTTATAAGAGACGCCACATTTCAATCTGAAAGGTCCCCTACGTGTTCGCGTGGCGGTGGGGGGACGGCGGGGGGCGACGGGGGGCATTAAAAAAACAAGCCGCAGTAAGACAATGTTTGTGTGTGACAGCGTAATGGATGATCCCGGGACGGGGCACTAAAAGCAGAAGGTGGCGGTCTGTTGGCGACGTGTACAATAAAACACCCTCAGCGTTTCGGATCTACTCGCAGAGCGGGAAAGGGGAGGAGGGTGGGGGGCGGGTGTGGTGTTCGGTGCGGATTAAAAAATTCCGGCGGATCTGCGGAATTCTTCAGCCTAAATTGGTCGTTTTGAATTCGCTGCTTGGCCATTTGGGCTGTGCGACGCTCCCGGCCCTTCCTCTCTGTTTATACAGCGGTCCCGGGGGCTTCACACTTGTTCTTATTCATACTTAATGCCCACAGGCCTGCAATATTCATGCCCTCTCAGCTCGGGGCACCTGGAGCTTACTTTTCCTGCCTATTAGCAGGGTGAGAGGCAGCGGGTCAGGTGCTGGGGGTTAGTAGGGAACACTGTTTACATCTCGAATCAGGAGCAGCAGTAGCGGAACGTGGTTTGTGCTACACTTGCAGTACCTGGAGAGTCCAGTAGGGGAAACCAAGAGGAATTAATGCTCACATTGTAACATATCGTCTTTAAACTGTGTCACAGTGTGGAGCACGGGGTCATTAAACACATACCGACGGATATAGAAATTAATATCTGTGCCAGTTCAGCACACAGCTCACATTCCACATCCTTTAATTGGAGAGGGGTTTTTGTTGGTCTGTAGAAACATGGAGTCGTATATAGCAGCTGAGTTTATATGCCATAGTCTAATACACTAAAACACGCTAATGAGTAACAACACACCTGCAGCTACAACACACCTGCAGCTACAGAGCACACCTGCACAGCTGTTCAATAAAATAAATAAATAAATGAATAAATTAATAAATGTTGATGGTATTTAAAATGACAGTGATGTAAAAATCATATTTGACTTTCGGCCAGGCTGTTAGACACAGTGTAGAATTCCACTGGTAGCAGTAGCTTAGCATGCTACAGCACCAGAGCACAGGCAGATTCAGTCTTCACAAAGACTTCACAATACAGGTATCTATTAATGATACTCAGGAGAGTTATTAACCCTACCAAACACTCAATTAATGCTACAATTAATCATTAACTAACTATAGAAATAAAGACTAATATTATTTAAAAGATTATTTATTAGTCTAAATTTTTTTTAATGCTCAATCAATCGTTATATACTATATGTACTGTATAACTTTGTTGTCTAATCTGTGTATCTAAGTATTCTCACCTGCATGTTTATGTGGTTATGTGGTCTTAAAGTTAGGATCACAATAGAATACAATAGTTAATAGTTATTAGGTATAATTAGTAATATTAATTATTATTTAATATATCTTTAGCAATTTATTATACATTGAAGAAAAATCTATATATTTTTAAATGACAATAAAATTACAATTGAATGTTAATTGTAATTATGATAATTTTAATTATTTTGTAATTTGTGAGCCTTATTGTAAAGTTGAATGCACATGTACCTTGCATATATATACAGCTTTGATGTGAATTTGATATTCACTAGATGAAATATGTCCTTTTATTTATTTACAAAGCGCTTTAAGGTACATATTTAAGACCTAAAACTTTATTTAAAGTTACCGTTGACTTTGATTATTATGTGGCTAATTGAGATATCACTTTAGCGTCTAGAATGCTCTCTTATTGGTGTAGTGTAGGCTGGTTGCCCAGGTTGGGGGTTAAACCCCAGTCCACAGCATGGGAAGCAGAGGTGTAGACCACTAGGCCATTCCAACCACTAGCAAACCAAAACAAACACACATCCCTGCGTTTAGAGACTAACCGTCTCCCACACTGATCTGGTGTTACTGATTTAGGAGAGACCAGCGCTGCAGTACAGCTGCTCCATCATGCCTGGACCAGAGGCAAGAGTGGTTGAACTCACTGACCAGAGGGTGAAGAAATCGTATTGCATTTTTGGAAAACCATGTGTGGTATGTATGAAGCCACATCGGTTAAGCCGTGTAGGTGTTTGGTGTGCACTGGCGTAACGAGTGTTAAGCTTTAGACGTACCAATAATACACACCGCTATTGAGTTCCAGTGTAAATGAAGGCTCTAGGGGACTTCAGTGGACGGTGTTTGGGTAGAGTTGCTAAATACTGCTAACACTGCAACAACTGACTGGAGAGCAGCTGAAGGATGCTGTTTTCTCCTGTTGACGTGAGAAGCGTCCTGAGTTTTTGGCAGATGCAAAGCTTCCCTCGGAGCAAATCTACAGCGCATGGGACTCCCGCCATGAAAACATTCCCATCATTCATCATCCGAGCAGCATTCTGACCAGCTGCCTATGAAGGAACTTGGATGAGTTGGACCAAAATTGTGAACGTGATAAGAAGCGAAAGCTAATCGGGCTAGGCTGATATGAGGCCTGAATGCGTATCTACTCCGTAGATTAAGATGTCCTACACGGCCTGATATCTTGTCTGGGCAACTGTTGAGGCCCCGCTTGCTGTTCGTGATCAGTTTTCTTTGGAAAGGAACGAGCGTTTAAAAGTGTTTCCTGCAAAGCGTTATATCAGCATGCGGAGCCGCATGACACCCTGCAAATCAAGCAGATCTCTAACCAGCTCAGGATGACGGACGGGTTGTGTATTGGCGGTTTAGGTGCATTAGGAACTCCACTTCAGCTGGAGATTCATGAGCTGTACGGGTGATCAACGCTCGGTTAGTGAACAGCCGATCCGTGGAGCTTTAATTAGATCTCTCGTGACGAAACCGGATCGCTCCTGGTGGACGTTTAACAATCTGAATCATGTTACATTTTTCTCTCCATTTGTCTTGCATTTGTATTTCTTCCTTCCCTTTTTTCTTGATGGACAAACAAATCATTTTTATGATGGAAAGTCCTCCTCGGCGTAGGTTGACACTGATCCAAAAACGCAATCACAGCATTTTCCTGATGATTTCCAGACACAAGTTTCAAAGCTTCAGACAAGATAGCAGAGGAGCAGCCGCAGTCTGGGCCACTTTCTCAGAGCACTCCTAGCTTGTTTCTTGGCAGGGCTCGACTTTGAGCTCATCCGTTTCATTGGCGCGCCTACAGCACCCAATCAAAACACGGCCAGTGAAATGACACAGGAAAATGGATGTGGTTAATAACAAAGGGAGAAAATGCTATAACTCTAACATCATAACATGGCACGGGAATCTGGCTTCATGGAAAAAGGCAGGTCAACGTCTGTAAGATATACATGACTGAAGCGATAGGTCAGCAAGAAGTCACAACCTTCCCTCCCTTCCTCCCCCCGGCGGAGCTGATCAGCCATATTTGGACGTAACTGGAGTCTGAAGTTTAGCTGTAGCGTTGAAACCAAACTCACCAGACCAAACAATCAGTCCCCTGTGACTGAGCCGCACCTACCAGCCTGTAACACCGCCACCAGCACCAGTACCAGCTGGGACTGGATCGGGCATGAACTGGACGAGGTTCTGGATGTAGCCACATCAGTGTTCAGACGTCTTACATCAAAGAACTGGTCAGGTGGTCCAGATGTGGTGGAGGCCTTCCCTGGTACAGTTCCGAGGAGACTTTCCCTGAATTTCTAACAATTGTATCCACTTTCTGAGACAGTATGACACGTACGATTCCACACAACATGGACGAAGGTAAACCAGTTGAAGTATTTTAAATTGTCGACAGTAATTAAAGCTGGTAACATGCAGTCCCTCCTTTTAGCTGCAATCATTCAATTGCATCTGCTCTGGAAACTTTTCCACACCCTGGAATCTCTCAAATTTGTATCCAACTGCACTGTAGGCACCCTCTTCTCCAATCCACAGATCCCATCACTCACAGCCCACAGAAATTTATAGCACACTTAAGAGTGTCTGACTCGTGCGGCGCCGTGTAGAGATTATTCGAACGGAATGCTCCCTCACCCGCCATCCATGACTTTCTGAGGAACGGATATTAATTCACCAACATGGACGATCTAAAACAGTTGAGCTAGGGTGAAGCCCGACTCCAGAGGTCAGTACAGGGAACATGTGTTAAACGGGTCTGGTTCCGGCTCACACCCTTTTATAACTATTGCTAGCTTTTGGAACCAGAGAAAGCACGGACCCCAGGAATCCAAATAATAGTTTGTCCTCAGCAAACCGTAATGCATCCCTGGAGTCTGTTGTTAAGGATGGAAAAGGCAACAATGGCGCCGCCCAGTGGTCTGCTGCAGAACCTCTTCTAGGTCTTCTTATCTCCAGTAGTTGATCCGTGCTGCTTTCTGGATATAAACACACATCTGGAATAGCAGCACAAACGCTTGCAGGTCGTCTTTAAATTCAGGAACCGGATATTAATTTCAGTACCACTGATCTGCGGCTAAGCTCTGTTGATGCCGATGTTGTATCCTTGACGTTCCCTGGCTCCTGGGGGAAAAGTCAGGTCCACCAGTGGACTGCGGGACTTTGAGACAGTGCTGACCTCATATCCAACATCTTGTCCATGTTAAACGGGTCTGATTCCTCTCACACTCTTTTAGCTGGCAGATTGGACACAGTTGTCAACATTAGTCAGCCTGTTCCCTCCCGGATCTCTTTCCTCGAATATCTCAGAGTTCCTGTGTAATGAATTCCCTAATGTCATACCGTAGTATCCCTGTTGTTATCCAGAGATGGAAAAGGCAGAGGAGGACGCCGCCCAGGGTGGTCCTGCTGCAAAGAACCTGCTTCTAGGTCTTGGTATCTCCAGTAGTTCTTCTTCATGCTGTTTTTGAGTATAAACACACATCTGGAATAGCAGCACAAACGCTTGCAGGTCGTCTATACACTCAGCCATCTTGGTACTACTGTTTCCTACCACTGGTTCCTCTAAGTGGTGGTTCTTCATGCTGTTTTTGAGTCTTGGTTCCTCCCAGTGGCTGTTCTTCTTCATGCTGTTTTTGAGTCTTGGTTCCTCCCAGTGGCTGTTCTTCTTCATGCTGTTTTTGAGTCTTGGTTCCTCCCAGTGGCTGTTCTTTGTCCATGTTTTTGAACTCTTGGATTCCTCCAGTGGATATTCTTCTGGCATGCTGTTCTGACAGTCTTGTAAACATTAGTGGCTGTTCTTCTATGCTCCCGGATCTTGGTTCCTCCTCAGTGGCTGTTCTTCTTCAGAGCTGTGTTTGAAATTGGTTCCTCTAACAGTGGTTCTTACTTATATGCTAACGGGACTCTTGAGTCTACTGGAGGAGGTTCTTCATGCTCTTCATGGGTCTTGGTTCCTCCCAGTGGTTGTTCTTCTTCATGCTGTTTTTGAGTCTTGGTTCCTCCCAGTGGCTGTTCTTTGTCCATCTCAGCGGTTCCTTCTTCGTCAGAGTTTTGGTTCTTCCACATGTCGTTAAGAGAATTTCTCTGCTGAATCTTGGTTCCTGTCCAGAGGCGTTGGCTGGGCATGTACAGATCCTTGGCTCAGCCCAGTCCACTGTAGGAATGTTTCGAGGTCTCCTTTCCAAGATTTTAAAAAACTGTTCTTATTTATTGTGAGGATGTAGACATCAACAAATCTTCCAGGAATTCGGGATTGATCACTGATGTGTCTTATAAACAAAATCATAAAAAAGGAGTAAAGAGGAGCGAAGGCACGGCGCGTAATGGAAAACAGAGCTGTTTCCCCCATGGTGCCTTTATTAAAGACCTCTTCCTCTCCACACCACCCAGCTCCTCTCCAGGGCTCCTCTCTAACCGAGGAGCTACTGACCTGTCCTCTCACCTGTATTTAACTGATACCTGAATGAAGCCATGGATGATAAGGTGACCGATGTGCGGATGGTATGGGTTTAAGTGTGTGGTAGTTTGGTGAAGGTTAAAGAATTACAATGCTCCTTTTCCTCTCCCTGATTCTTCCAAACGCTCTTAGGAGGTTCCTCCTGTAATTCCTGATGCACCACAGGATGTAACCGATGTTGAGAACCCACACACGAGGTTTTTCACCACTTTGTCCTGGGTTCCTGTTAATCAAGTCCCTACACCACACACTCTGCCCAGAACGCAACACCACATTCTTTCAGATTATCCACAACAGAGTCCAGACCATCGGCTCTGATTTTAAACCTCTCGGGATTTCTCTCTAACTACCGTGACCGTAGATCTAAACAGACATGGCGGAGGACGGCGAGCCCATTGCTATGCTGGTGGTGTGTGTTCTGCACTGAAAAGCCAGGCAGAAGAAATGAATGTGGGTGAAGCCATGGCCAAGAGGAAGAGGTCAGCAGGGCTTATACACACTGCAGGGCTAGCTAAACACATCCTGTACATAATAATAATAATAATAATAATAATAATAATAATAATAATAATATTAATAATAAAGTTTATTTATAGAGCTCCTCTCATACTGCTGGCAGCTCAACATGCTTTACATACTGTTGACATCAGTAATGGGGGAGGAATACTACTACCACACACACACATACACACACACATATATATATATATATATATATACAAACATGATCATATATAAGCTTCGTGTTTAGAACAGGAGCGATATGAGCTCCGTGTTCAGGTTCTGTTAGGATCCGAGCTGCTGTGTTCAGATGGTTCTCTTGGTAAGAAGAGCGTTATGGTAATCAGTTCTGCTGGATCAGATGCATGAACAAGTTCTCTGCTCTGAGACAGGACAGGCCGAACTTCAGCGATATTCCTTAAATGATAAGTTATTTTAGTGACTGTGTTGACATGCGGGACAACACTGAGCTCAGAGCCATAAATACTGAACATGCTGAATACGATTCCCAGTCAGCTTCCCATTTCTGCTTGCAGGAACTGGACACATACACACACACACTAGTGAACTTACACACACCAGGAGGCAATGAGCACACTTGGCCCAAGCGGTGGGCAGTCCTATCTACGGCGCTCAGGGAGCAGCTGGGGTTAGGTGCCTTGCCCTTAGTCGCTTCAGTGGTCTCCTGTCAGCCTAGGAGATCAAACTGGTGACCTTCCGGGCACATAGTGGATTCCCTAAACTCCAGCCCACAAACAGCACGAAACATGTATAATAGATATTTGTTAAAATTCTCATTTTGAGCTGAGATTATTTGTTTGATTATTGATCTTGTTTCCAGATGTTTGTTTTAAGTGATTTTAATGTCACATTTTCTCACTATATTGAAAGATCATTTTGCTTAGTGAAATCGCTTAAAACCAATAAAAACATTTGGACATAAATTAGAAAATCTAAAAGTTAGATAAAAATATATCATTTTATAATTAAATACAATAACATATAATTTTAATAAAATGCAATTAATTTAATTATTTAAAATGATCTGACCTGCATGGAAAGGAAAAGTCTCATTACTGTCAGTCGTGGTAGTGAATCCCAGGCTGAATACGGACACTGTGTTCTGAGTGTGTATTCCACTCAGACTCCAGGCTCCGCACTCAGCCTCCCAACTCCGCGCTCAGACTCCCAACTCCGCGCTCAGACTCCCAACTCCGCGCTCAGCCTCCCAACTCCGCGCTCAGCCTCCCAACTCCGCGCTCAGACTCCCAACTCCGCGCTCAGACTCCCAACTCCGCGCTCAGACTCCCAACTCCGCGCTCAGACTCCAGGCTCCGCACTCAGACTCCCAACTCCGCGCTCAGCCTCCCAACTCCGCACTCAGACTCCCAACTCCGCGCTCAGACTCCCAACTCCGCGCTCAGACTCCCATCTCCGCACTTAGACTCCAGGCTCCGCACTCAGACTCCCGTCTCTGCACTTAGACTCCAGTCTCCGCACTCAGAGTCCCGGCTCCACACTTAGACTCCAGGCTCCGCGCTCAGCCTCCCAACTCTGCGCTCAGCCTCCCAACTCCGCGCTCAGACTCCAGGCTCCGCACTCAGCCTCCCAACTCCGCGCTCAGACTCCCAACTCCGCGCTCAGCCTCCCGTCTCCGCACTCAGCCTCCCAACTCCGCACTCAGACTCCCGTCTCCGCACTCAGCCTCCCGTCTCCGCACTCAGCCTCCCAACTCCGCACTCAGACTCCCGCCTCCACACTCAGCCTCCCAACTCCGCGCTCAGCCTCCCAACTCCGCGCTCAGACTCCCAACTCCGCGCTCAGACTCCCGTCTCCACACTCAGCCTCCCGTCTCCGCACTCAGCCTCCCAACTCCGCACTCAGCCTCCCAACTCCGCGCTCAGACTCCCGTCTCCGCGCTCAGACTCCCGTCTCCGCACTCAGACTCCCGCCTCCACACTCAGACTCCCGCCTCCACACTCAGCCTCCCAACTCCGCACTCAGACTCCCAACTCCGCGCTCAGACTCCCGTCTCCGCACTCAGCCTCCCAACTCCGCGCTCAGACTCCCATCTCCGCACTTAGACTCCAGGCTCCGCACTCAGACTCCCGTCTCTGCACTTAGACTCCAGGCTCCGCACTCAGAGTCCCGGCTCCACACTTAGACTCCAGGCTCCGCACTCAGAGTCCCGTCTCCGCACTCAGACTCCAGGCTCCGCACTCAGACTCCAGGCTCCGCGCTCAGACTCCCGTCTCCGCACTTAGACTTCAGGCTCCGCGCTCAGAGAGCACCTCTGCAAATGGGATTTTCCCTCATTTACGAGCCACATTCCCATGCACTTGTAAGCGGCAGGAGAATCCCGTAGAGAGAAAAGGAGCATTAGTGCTAATCCCAGACCAAACAGCAGTCGATTCTAAAGGGGCCCTAACACAGGTAATAAGGAGCCGTGTTGACTTTAGACAGCACCTTTGATTTCCTACATCTGTTTAAGCGATGGTAATGAAGAAGAGGTTGTCAGGCTCCGACAGACATTTAGCGGGAACAAACGGCAGGAGGGACGCGGGATAGCCTGGGCTCGCCGGCGTGTGAGAGATTTATGGGGCCCGTAGTTCATTTGTATGTTTCGGGGTGGGGGGTAATGACTATTCACACCGTGTTTTCCTTCAGGAGAGGAAGAGGTACGGCCAGGATCTCCAGACTGACACTCACGTCAGGAATAAAAGGTGTCTGCCTGGTCCATTCCCAGGAGGTCCCTCACTGCCATCTCATACCTACGACTGTGTAGTTTCCTATTGATCCGGAACGATCTAAACTTACTGGGAATGAAATTTATTAAAAAAATTATTAAGATTTTAGGGGGTTTATTTGGCAAACCACATTCACAGCTTCTCCTGTATCCCAAATATTAATAAATCAATCAATCGATTACACCATATCAAGAAACGTTTCTTGGCAAGCAAAATGATCTTTTATCCAGTTACTATGTCTAGAAATTCTCATTTTAAGATGATTGAACTCATTTCCGGACATTTTTACCTGTTTAAGTGATTGTAGCCACATCTTTTCACTGATTTGTCAGATAATCTTGCAAAAGTAGGAAACGTGTTTGGAACCAGGCAAATTATGTGTATGTGTCACTGTGGATACTAATCCGACGGTTGAGGTCTGCTTCTCTGCAGATACATTAGTATGACTATCCTGATGTGCTGGAGCTGCGAGGCCAGCGTGGATAATACATCTACTCCTCTGGGGGAATCCGAGACAAAAACTCACCTGGCCTTGGCCGAACACTTCTGTTAGCGGCTTCCATCATAAAGGAGCGAGCAGGTCCTCCCCACTAGACCCATCCCAGCCTTGTTTACTAACAGACAGAGCGCCCGTCCGGAGGCTGGCGTAGCTCACACAATCAGCGCGGCCTGTTCTTCCCAAGGCCTCTGCCTGTAGGATCTTTCAGCAGGTCCCTGCAGATCAATGGAGGTTGAGGAGTTCATTATCTCAGATAAATCTATAACTGCGCTCCGCCCGCACATCGTCCCCCGCTCCCCGCCGTCTCGCTCGCCTTTTTAATTGGTCCTCCTCATCAGTCATCGCAGACAGGCCCCTCCACCCCCCACCCCACGCGCTCCTCACCCAGCTCTAACGACGTGAAGGCTAATTTTACACCCGCCAATTGTTCCATTTAATTACTTACTGTCTTCAGCCCTCAGACTCGATCAATAACGTCCTTGTAGGAAATCGAGCACATTTCTTTTAGCCGCCTTATTAGCCTACCTGTAATACTTCATTTGTGTTTATATTGATATTTATGCAGCGATGAATGAGGCTAATAGTAATAAGCAGGAGGGTCTTCCTCTCCTAATTTAGGCGTAATGGTGGCTCCGGCCTGGTAATCAGGCACACAGGCTCCTCCATTCAGCGGCGTAATTGGTAAATATTAGCAAATGTGCAAGGCGGAGATGATTGACAGTAACCTGGTTGAGATTTTTCCCTGTGGCTCTGGAGGATGTCTGTAAAGCAACGCTTACACACCACTGCAGAGGAAACCCACTGTGCTGAGTAAAGCAGGGCAGCATGAAGTAGGGAGATAATAGCCCTCCAGTGCATTAGTCGGCTCCAATGAATGAATGAATCATTACCCCGTCACTCCATACCATAATTTGGTTATCACCATGAATCTGATCACTAGAGTAATAGGACTGAAGAAGAGCAGTTATTATAGCACAGCGTGATGCTGCGGGGAGGGAGACGTGGGAAACGTAGTGCTCTTTTACTGAACACAGCAGCACTGGTGTCAGAAGTGGGCTCTGCCCCTAGAGGACGGTAGTAGAATGGCACTACCACTGAGACGAGCCCTACCGAGGACTGTGGAGAAAGATTCAGCACCGGTCAGGAGCAGGATGGCCGAAGAGCTGGAGAACGAGGACGCTTGGCTGGTAAGGATAGGCTGGTGAAGCAGCAAGGTGGTCTGGTGGCATTTGTAACGTTTTTGAGCTGGTGGTGAAGCTGAGGGCAGTGGCGGGCATGTCTGCCGTCATGTTGGGTCTCCATATGGTGGAGGAGGACACAGTGCTCAGTTTCACGGATGTGCTGGAGCCTGTCAGGTCTTCAAGGTGGAGTACCACCCTCTGGCGGGGTGGGTGGGGTTTGGTCACAGTGTCCAGTCTCTGGTGCTCATTGGGAGATTGGGGACTAGACCCTGAGCAGGACTGGCTGTGCGTGCGCGTAGTGTGCATGTTCAGTTACCGGGTCACTGTAGATTTCAAATCTCCTCCTGCAGAGAGGGCTGTATAGGGTCCTGCTATTGGCCTGCGTCACAGTGCGTGTGCAAAGGCTCATGGGAAGGGCTCTATACTCACAGTGAAAGTTGGAGGTGTTATCTTCTGAGCGAGGCTGAACGCTGGACAGCTTGTGGCAAGGAGACGGGAATTATCGGAGTCTGAATGGGCATGGTAGTCGAATGCCTCGGTTAGGCTCATGTCAGGTGAACGTGCAGGTCACACCCTTCCTCTGAACTCTCAGAATGCTCCTGGAACCAGTTCTGGACCACTTGGGCATGAAGCCACGGCGGCTTATCCTGATGGAATACCCCATCATTGTGGGGTACATGAAGACGGTCACGGAGCAGTGAAACAGAGCGGGCAGTCGTGTGTCCAGTCCAAACAGCCATCAGGAGACGTTCCTGAGCAGACGGGATATGAATGAGGAAGGAGACGGCCGTTTAATTTGTTTGGGGTTGTGAGTTTTGAACTTTGGAGCTATGGAAAAACTTCCCGGCAGGTTTCTCTGAGAAAGTAAAAGACTGGCCAACAGAGAACGGAAGAGTGGACGCACTGAATACTGGAAATACTAAATAATGGCGTGTGTGTTCAGGGGAGGAGCGCTGTGTGTGTTCAGCTGCTGCTTTTAATCGGCTGTAGTTTGTTTGTTTTGTGTCGTATGTGGTATGTTTGTGATTTGAACTTTTCCATCCTGGACAGAGAACCAGCTGAGAGACTTTGAAATGGCTTTTTCTGTTACTGGAAATTGTGAGGCATCCTCGCTGCGTAAAATTATTATTATTGAATTTAAGTTTTCTGTTTTTATCCTGTTCTATGATACGCAGACAACGTGGAGCTCCTGTTCCCCCTGAGATCTTCCACTGTAACAAGAACCCACCAGTATCAATGACATCAAGAGGCTACAGTCCTGTATATATGATGTATACGATGTATACACTCATTGACTAAGTTCTGACACTATGCAGAATGTATATAAGCTCACTGGACAGTAAACGACCCCGCCCCCCCAGTGAAGGAACCATCCCTACCAGCTTGTAGCACCTCCACCAGCACCAGAACCAGCTGGGACTGAATTGGGCATGTACTGGATGAGGTTCTGGATGTAGCCACATCAGTGTTCAGACACTCTGGCGTCAAAGAACTGGTCAGCTGGTCCAGATGTGGTGGATGCCTTCCCTGGCACAGTTCCGAGGAGAATTCCCTGTAGGCTGGGATTGTATCCACTGCTGGTAGACCCGTATGACCGTACGCTTCCACACACCTGCAGATTCAGCTACTTCCTTCACACTATGGTCTTTGGCCACGCCCACATGCAGTCCCTCCTTTTAGCCAATCATTAACATCTGCTCTGGAGCCGTTTTCCACACATGGAACGAGACATTCCCTGCACTGTAGCACCTCTTCCCAATCTATGGATCCCATCACTCACACCCCACACTCCATCATCCTTGGTGGTTGGAGCATGCAGATATGGCAGGTGTAGTGATTGGGTGGTTGAGGTTCCTGACCCTTATGTTCAGGGTGGTACTGTGGGAATGCCAGCTTGATGTTCTCCTCTCTCTCTGAAAGATGAAAGCTTTAGGTGGTGTTAATCTGATGGGGACAGCGCTGGTGCTCTGCCAGGTCTTCCAGGTGGTTGTTAGGAGACCTGTTGGGGGTTAATGTGTTTTGGACTCCAGCTTTTGGAGACCTTCCTTATGTAAGTGTATTATGGTATACACCGTTTAGTAATGGTATGAGCCGAGTCCTATTCTTCACCTGTCAAAGCAGGTGTGACCTCGGGGCATTATGCAAGGCGAGGGCAGACACAGACAGCCCTGTAGGGGAGATGGATGGTGCATAACAGCTAGAAATATGAATATGGCTGCATCCAGGCCCGGCGCTGAGTGCGAAGTGACGGCGCGGCTGAGTGGCGCTGACAGAGTTAATATTAAGTGAGAGTTAATTAGGAAGAAGCGACTGCCCTGCGTCCTCTGAGGAGAGGCAGTCATGCTAACCAGCCATTCATCATCATCTAACGCACATACAGACAGGATAAACACCACACGCTCGTTCATTCCTCCTCACTTTCTCATCTCCACCCTCATATATCCTCTCCCTCTTTCATTTCCTGTTCTCCGCTAGCTCGGAGTCCTCCATCCCCTCTTCCCTTCCTCCCTCCTTCTCTCTCCACTCTCTTCCTGTTACCACTCATTTATTTCCTGCACCTCGGAGTTCTCCCAACATCGCTTTCCTTCCACTCTCCATCTTCATCATCTCCTCATCTCTCTCTCTCTCTCTCTCTCTCTCTCTCTCTCTCTCTCTCTCTCTCTCTCTCGGCAGAGGAGCCGGAGGGACTGTTATCTATAGAGGGAAAGGAGAGAGAGAGAGATGGAGGAGAGCACGTATGTGCTGGCTAAAGCAGGCTCAGATAGATGAAGGCTGGCTGAGATAACAGCAGTTCTGGATGAAACAAACCGGAGAAAAGCGGATGAGTAATGGTCCAGGCCTCCCGTAGGTGCCTGCCTGTGCTCCCTTTTGAATAATTATTTGTCTCATTAGTGAGTGCAACAGCACGGCGAGCGACGCCGACGCCAACGCTGAAGTATTTTTGAACCAATTAATAGATTAACTGAAGAGTTCTTGGTGTGCCATCGTACGCCTTTTGTTTGTAGCCAGCTGCTGCGTAATTGATTGCAGGTTCTGGCCTCCATGCCACAGATCCGGGAATGTGTAGTAGGTTCCAGCTGAAAGACACCAGGGGGACTCAACTAGCGCCAATAATTGGCCAAAACCGACAGCAGACAGAGACAGAGCTTCGAAGACGGAGACAGACACTCCAGGACCAGACGCGCAAACAGGACTCATTTGCGAGACAGGATAATTTGTATCTCTCATGACTCGCGGCGGTCTGGGCGACGCACAGAGCTGCGCCAATTTATCTTTCTCACCCTCTGTCCTTGTTCTTGTTAGGTTGACATGGGACAATTATACAGAGACGAAGGCCACAGAAGTCTGCGGAACTCTAAACTCTCGGAGGCGCCGGTGCCGTGGCACTGTTTGCACGTATAATTGCGGTGGTAAATGAAAGGGCTCCTGTTCCAACAGCGAGGAATAAATTAGGGTCACGTCCCGCTGCTTCTCTGGAGGTCCAATGGAAACGCTTGGTGGTGTCTGTGGAGCGTCGTGTTGGCGATACTGTACAGTGTAGTGCTAACTCCGAACTTTAAAACTTTGGTAGATACGGCATTACTTTACTGACTTATAATAGGGAGAAGGGTGTCTCTTTCATTCCGGAATGAACCCGGAATGAGCCCGGAATGAGCCCGGAATGCCTGCTATAGAATTATGGAACATGGGAGGAGGGTGTACAAGACTTCTCACCAGAACGGCTTAGCGCTTTAGGGTGTCATGTCACGCACCAACAACTACGGGTCTTCAGCAGCCGAGAAGAAGCTAGCTCGGTATTCCCAGCATGGACATCATGGCAAGAGGAAAAGGAAAAGACAGTGTGACCGATCAAGAGGCCGGAGAGGAGTAATCCTCAGGCTGGCTTTTACCCATTGGTGATGTGAGACAGTCTTACAGCTATTAGGAAAACTACGACAGCGGAGCGTTCATTCTATGGTACTGTGGGAAAATTGACATCCAGGCTGGAACCTTCTCTGTGTCCCTGTCTCACGGAATTTGATCGTTTTTCCGGATGCCAAAAGTTCCTCAGTCAGGTTTCAGGCTCAAATGCAAACAAATCAATTCATCGCACGTCATTGGTCAGTGTCTACGTCCATGGCCAATCCATATTCCTGTTTGAAACAGGAGGAAGGGGAGTCGGGATTCCGTATTTCCTGTCAGGATTCCGTATTGTCAATAAACACACAGGTACAGCTGCCCATAGGGGGTATATTGTATTCAGTGCAGTGGAGTAAACGTGATTCACACTCCACAACTCTAGGGGGAGCCCAAGAGAGAACATATCAACGCCCACATGACTCTTCTTCAAACGGAATCCGCCAGCACTGCTATCTACACCACCTTAAAAGGTTCCAGGATGGGTTCTGTGCAGAGCGGTGGAACAGCGCTCCTGGAGAACCCCTCTACGGCATGTCTCACTGACTTTACCAACAATAGTGCAGTCCTTCCTGGTGCTACTCATAGCTAGATGTGGTGGTACATATAAAAAAGGTTCTAGGTCATACCTCAGCCACGCAGCATGAGCAGCTGTGGTTCTGTACGTAAGCGCCGCTGTTACTGAGGAAGGAATTCTTATCTCCGAGTTGTAGGGCAGGAAATTCAACTCCAGACCACACGGTCTCATTCCTGACTCCCCGATAGAGTGAGTGTGGGAAACCCACAGTACCTGGACCTGCATGGACCTCTGTGATACGGATGAAGTATGAGTGTTTACGAAATCCAGGACCGGAAATTGTATTCGAGGTCCAGAGTTGATCTGGTCTAGGGAGCAGATTATCCTCATCTCCCTCCTCATCTCTCTCTCTCTGGAGAGGAATAGGAGGCCTAGGAGCCGTTATCTAGGCAGATAGGAGCAGTGAGTGAGAGAGAAGGAGGAGAGATGGAGGGAGTAGTACGTGCAGGCTGAAGCAGGCCTGGATAGATGAGTTCTGGCTGAGATAACAGAGATTCTGGATAAAACAAACCACACAAGCGGATTAATAACGCTCAGGATAAACGGGGGGGGGAATTCGGTGACTTTGTAAAGTGGGCACTGGGGTCAGTATATCACAGGTAACTCTTTCTGTTACAGCCCCATACGTCAGGGACCTGGCTGGGTGAGTGTGGTGTACGGACTCCGCAGGGCTGGGTAATCACTCCGGGTAGGAACGTGGTGGTTTCCAAGACCGTCTGAAGGAACCCACTGACCCAGCAGGTTCCGGTTCTTAAGCAGATACAGAACATGTACATACACGTCATACGTGGAGCTACAACCGGATCACACTGCTAGCGGTCAGGGAACCAGAGATACCAGCCCCCGAATCTCTCAAATTTGTATCCGGCTAAGGCACACTCTAGGCGGGACGCCTGTCTGTGGTGGAGCCCTACAGAGTGCCATAACCCGGTGGGACAGTGACAGTAAGACAGGTCTGAGTTTGATTCCTGGCTGGGGGGTCCGGGTTCCTTTCTGTGTGGAGGGTGCATGTTCTCCCTGTTTGGGTTTCCTCCTCCGGGCGCTCCAGTTTTCTCCCAACCGTCCAAACACATGTAGCAGGTAATCACTCTAGTGAACACACACACTAGTGGGCAGGGAGCACACTCGCTCAGAGTGGTGGGCAGCCCTAACCACAGCACCCATGGAGCAGTTGGGGGTTAGGTGCCTTGCTCAAGGGCACTTCAGTCGCCACAGTCAGTTCAGGGAATCGAACCGGTGACCCTCTGTTTACCAGGCTGGTGCCCTAAACTCCAGCCCATAAGAGATGACTTCCCTGACCGGGAATTAGAGCCGGGCCGCAGCGGTAAGAGCGCCGAATCTGAGCCCACCAGGGACAGAGGCCAAAGCTTGACCGCCCCATGAGGATGTTGTGCAATAGCAAGTACACAGCGGGTCAGAACTCCTGTGAGAGCGCTCTCCGTCCTCATGTCTTGCAACTTCTTGAGAACGTTCTTTCCAGGAACACACGTATGTTCTTCGTTTCAAGGTGGCTTTCTCTGGTTTGATGGGCATGTCAGAGATGTTACCCAATCAGCAGTGGTGTGTATAACTCCGCCCACTTTCCAAACAAGGCTGCTGGGAGCAGCTGAAGGCCTGTTTGCTGTAAGCACGTATTAGGAGTTGTTTTGAATCAGGCTCCGGATGTTCCGGCTGTCCTGCTCAGCTCCGCAGCACATGCGCTGAGTGTTTAACGCACCACTGTTTCCGTTTAAATGAACCTATTTCCACGCTATGCTGGGACTGAACGGAACCGTGATGACACGGCTCTGGCAGGAAGTAGGAGGCAGGAAGGAGCTGGCTTCAGGGATCTGGTGGTTTGGTGACAAGGGGGCCTTGCTTAGAGAGAGAGAGAGAGGGAGGGAGGCTGAGCGCTGAGAGTGCGAGTATGCGATGAGGACGGCGATAGTTGTGCCAGGACTAGACCTCACCCCACCGGCGAGCTGCTGATGTCTCCAGGTGGCAGTGATGATCCTTACCTGTACCTGTGAGTTACCTGTGCGCATGCGACATGCGGCTAGTTCTGATGCTCTGCCTGTGGCGGTGTGTAATCGCTGTCAGGGAGACTTGGGCCACTCTCCGTTCCAGACGCAGAGCCCCTGTGAGGCCGTGAGCTGGGACTGCTTCCTGAGCTGAAGAATTAGCGACTGCTAGGGTTCTCTCTTTGTCTCCGGGACAGGTGTGTGCCCACATGCCGGGATCCGTGGAAGGACCGATTGTAAATGGTCCTTGAGTAATCCGGGCCGCTCTTCGGGACCCTGGAGCTTTGGCTGGATGTTATGGTGGTGTTTTAATGATTGTAGAGTAAGAGAAGAGAAAATGAACCTCCTCTGTTACAGCCTCTGCCTCCTGTCGAGTTACCGGAGCAGGAACTCCCCAGCTGAACGTGTTCCTCTCTGTGTGGTGTTTTGTGTGGTTGGTGGTTTTAGGAAGCCTTTTCCCAGCTTTAGATATAATTTAATGATGTCCCCCGAGTAGGCTGCTGTTCTTGATGTGTGTGTGTGTGTGTGTGTGTGTGAGTGTGTGTGTGTGTGTGTGAGTGTGTGTGTGTGTGTGTGTGAGTGTGTGTGTGTGTGCGTGTGTGTGTGTGTGTGTGTGTGTGTGTAAAGGCATTATTCTATTTATGTATCATACTTTATGAAAAATACTACATGCTAATTTACCATCGCCACCCTGTACCACCCCCAAATTCCTCAGGTGGGTCAGTCCTGGAGGTGTGGTGTGTTTGGCCGGTGTTTTCTCTCTTGTTGTTCCCTGTTATCAGGATAATTGTCTGGGTGCTGTGCAGCAGGGGGCAAAGATGACTGCAGAGGACGGCTGTTCTGGTAGTCACACCTAAGCCATCAGCCTCCCACTGCAGGCAGTGGTGTCCTCCATCAGTCCTCCTGTTAGTGCAGCACCATCGGCAGACGGCTGCACCACGCAGGACTACATGCACACAGACCGTTACCACGACTGTCCTTAACACCACGTCACCGTCACCAAAGACTGCAGTGGTGTCGTACCAGACTGTCATGGAGTGACTCAGAATGGCAGCGGGTCATCTTCAGTGACGAGTCCCGCTTTAGTCTTGGTGGAGACGCCCAACGAATCCGTGTGTGGAGGCACCGTGGTCAGCACCAAGATGAACGGTGTGTAGTCACGCGTCCAGAAGACCTGGTGTCCCTCCACCTCCACCCCTACCGCACCATCTGCAGGAACTGTGTGAGGATGTTCAAGCTGCATGGGATGGATTATCACAGGACACCATTAGGAACCTCTACAGCTCCATACCGAGACGTCTGGCGTGTTGGGTTAGCGAACACGGCGGCCCGACGCCATACTGAGAGACAGACTTCTGTATGTGTAGCTCAATAAATATTGATCATATCAGTCTAAATTTATCATCAGTTATTGATCCTCCTTCCCAACACACCTGCACTCCCACACCTCCTTCTGGGTGCGGCTGTTCTCCTAATGATGAGGGTGTTTTTGTCTGTAGCTGAGTTTAGGGCCTTACACTCTCCTTATCAGTGAGATCCACTAATGTGCTCGACCGGTTTAAGTCTAGATTCATTAGCTGCACTCTCTAGTTCACTTTCTCTCAGCCTCCTTTCACACCGTGATGTATTACAGCTTTAAAAAGCTAAGGGAAGTAAATACTGACGATGTTCCAGCTTAGTTCCTCTGGGTGCGGTGCTTTGGTATGGCAGTGGAGTCGGCGTTGGCCTTGTTTTCATGTACGGGCCTTTACCCCTAGACACTTGGCCATCCTGTTATTGGCGTCTTATATAATCACGGCACACACGGCCTCTCTGCTGGTCAAGGACAATCTCTCGCCGTCCGCTAGAACCAAACAGACTGTGCTTTTAATACAGATGTGTATGTTAATAACCGGAAACTCGCATAGTAGGTCGAGTGTGCATGGGCGGGGCTAAACTGCTGTAGCACAAGTGACATCACAACAACAGAGATTTAAAAAGAAGCTGCTTTGAAACTTTATTCATGTTTACATGCCACACCATTCATTCATTCATTCATTCATTCATTCATTCATTCATTCGTCTTCTAAGGTGCTTATCCTTCTGGGACATGGGGGTGCTCGAGCCTATCCCAGTGCCCATTGGGCAGAAAAGAGCAAACCACCTGGACAGACAGCCAACCACAAGGCAGACAGAGGCACTCACACCTGAGTTCACCTGACTACAGAGACCTGGGGTGGGAAACCGGAGCACCCGGAAACACACAGACACGGGAGAACAAGGACCCCGGACACTCGAACCCAGGCCCGCCCATACCACATCATTTCAGAGGAGGCAAAGGCATGAGCTCTTCCTTGATACGTGCTGTTTCCACTGAGACGACAGCCGAGTGGATCGACCAGCAGGCTAAATGTGGACGTCAGGCTGATACAGAACCGAGCCTGCTCCACAGAATCCTCAGGATTACCACCTACAGCGTCGGCCTCCACTGCAGCGCTCACAATGTCCCCACACTGATCTCCTGTGTGCAGTGTAGGTGTTCATTTAAAGCAGTGCTGGATGGTGACTCAGCACAAAGCTCCACAGAAATCACCTCAGCTGGAGCCGAAGCGCACGGCCCTCTCCGCTCCGCCGAGCCTGTGTGCGTTGGTAATCGGCATCGCGGGACCGGAGCCTTTCTTATCGTTATTTGCTTCTCTTGTATTTACTGTGGAGCTTAAAACGGCTTGGGGGCTTTCAGAGGCCACGCACTAGGAAAAGTAAACTTCCTTTATGCTTATCGTAGTAAGGAACAAATATACAGGCGGATTCCGGCTCGGAACTTTCGGGAAAATCCTCCGAGAACTCACCCGGGAACCGCAGGGGGATCTGAGCGTAAGCAGCTGCCCTGGGTTTACTGTGCTCGTCGTTCCCATACGAATAAGACCTGCTCCATCAGGTTTAGTGTAGTCACTTTAAATACGATAACGTCGCGTGGATCGACGGACAGATCCGAATCCGGGGCATTCCGAGTCTATACCAGAGGGAACCGGCAGGAAAGGGCGGTCACATGATCGGTCTATAACTGTGTGGAGGGTTCCACCTTTACTAGAGAGTGGTCCCTGATTGGTCAAGGGGCTCTGCCTCATTCATCAGAGGGCTGTCCCTGATTGGTCAGATGATGTTGTCTGAATGATCAGAAGGCTGTTACTGAATGGTAATAAGGCTGTCTCTCATTGGTCAGAAGGCTACCCCTGATTGTTAAGAGGGTTTTGTCTGATTGGTCAGTGGGCTGTGCCCAAACAGCCAGAGGGCTCTGTCTTTTTGATCAGAGGGCTGTCCTAGATTGGTCAGGAGGTCATCCCTGATTGGTCAGAAGGGTGTCCCTGATTGGTTAGAGGGCTGTCCTGGATTGGTCAGGAGGTCATCCCTGATTGGTCAGAAAGGTGTCCCTGATTGGTCAGAGGGCTCTGCGTCATTCTTCAAAGGGCTGTCCCTGATTGGCCAGAAGGTGGTTTGTGAAAGATCAGAAGGCTGTCTCTGTTTGATCAGAATTGATCAGCAGGCCGCCCCTGATTGGTCAGAGGGTAGTCCCTGGTTGGTCAGAAAGCTTTCCCTGATTGGTCAAACAGCTGGCCCAAGGCCTGTTCCTCAACCTTGATTGTCCCTCATTGTCCCATGATCCATAATCATGAAATTCACTGACCTTGGAGAAGACTAGGCACGCAGCATGCCATGATGATGCATCCCGGTAAGAAGTGATCCACTGCGATGAGAAAGAACCGGTTAGTCAGCTGGCTAAGGAAATCCTGCCTCCTGAGACGAACCCCAGGTAAACCTGTAAGTGGAACACCTTCCAGGTTAATAAAAGCCTGAACCATAACATGTAATAACCCAAGATGAACCCTACTTACCGGAACCAACCACTGCTAGGAATTCTGGGAAGCTCAGTCATCTCAGCTACATCAAAGTGGAATCAAAAGCTTCCAGTTTCACGAACCGCTGAGCATGTTCCATTTTTTCACCGAGCCCAATTAGCGCACTGCAGTTTACAGTGCAGATACAGTCCGCACGTCCGATAATAAAGGCGCTAGGTGATTGTTGGTCGTTGCATCATTCGCCCAGTCAAACAGTAATTGCTTGTTTTCTTCAAAGGCCGAGTCTGGTAACCTTAGACATCATCCAAATGCTAAACCGCCGGAACGGGTTTCGTGATGTGGAGCTTCATCAAATACTTTTTCATCTTAATTACCTCTGTAAATCTCCTCCAGCTAGTAGTCTCTTGCTCAGTATCGACTGGATCGCTCCATATTTGATCATCCCGCGTACTGTAAATGCTCAGAGACAAGGGAAAGACAAAGCCGGCCCAGTAAGTTCATGCACTTTATGGGTTTCATTAAAACGGCCTGAAATACAACATGACGGCCACTTAAACATCAGCGGTAATGCGGAGCATCTCTCTTTCTTCGCCCAGGCTGCGGGAGGCCTGGGGGTAAGTGAAATCAGATGACCACGGCCTCCGCATGGCTACTAGGCCTAACATAAATAATTCCAGGGCAGGACACAGAGCGCATGAAGCACACAACTGCAGCGAGAGTGCTGAGTCAGCACAGATGGCCATCAGATCAACAGTTTGGACTGCATCACGCACTACAACTTTTACTCCCGGCCGGGTTGACCTCCTTTCAGGACCTGCCTGAGCGTTCACCTTCATTTATTATTGTACAGTTAGGTATTTATTTTCCCACCTTAATTGTAAACATACCTGCTTTAAAAGGTACCACCATCTCAGTCTCATTTTAAAGCATGTTGTGTTTCACTAACAGCGTACAACGTAGAACCATTGCACCTTTTGTGCTTACACATGTTGGGGCCTTGAACCCACATACACACTAGTGACGTCTCGGTATGGAGCTGTAGAGGTTCCTGATGGAGTCCTGTGATAATCCATCCCATGCAGCTTGAACATCCTCACACAGTTCCTGCAGATGGTGCAGTAGGGGTGGAGGTGGAGGGACACCAGGCCTTCTGGATGTGTGGCTACAGACCGTTCATCTTGGTGCTGACCACGGTGCCTCCACACACGGATTCGTTGGGCGTCTCCACCAAGACTAAAGCGGGACTCGTCACTGAAGATGACCCGCTGCCATTCTGAGTCACTCCATGACAGTCTGGTACGACACCACTGCAGTGTTTGGTGACGGTGACGTGGTGTTAAGGACAGTCGTGGTAACGGTCTGTGTGCATGTAGTCCTGCGTGGTGCAGCCGTCTGCCGATGGTGCTGCACTAACAGGATGACTCATGGAGGACACCACTGCTCGCTGGAGGTCTGTAGTGGTGGATGTCCCTGCTTGGGTCCCGTGAGCTCCCAAGTGTGAAACTTGAATCATGTCTCAGGAACATACCAAGTTTTTCTCTTTTAACATTTCGCTGAGATTTTGCATAGTTTTGCTTTATCATTATTATTATTATTACTATTATTGTTGTTGTTGTTGTTGTTGTTGTTGTTGTTATTGTCCTTGGTAGATGTCAGATTAGACCTGCTGATACAGAATGTGAATGTAGTTATGAATATATGATTTAAATTAAAAGTACAGTGTTTGAGCTTCCTGTGTTCTTCCTGTGTTGGTAATTGAATTAGCCGAGGAACAAACACACTCCGAGCGATGAATGATGCCTTTCCCGACGCCGCCTCCGCACAGCCGTCGTAAAAACGCAAAGCAGGAAGTGTGAATTTACAGAAGGAGCGTCAGCGGAGAAACACGCCGGCGTGATTGATTTGAATCCTCCTCTGGATCTGCTCTCCGAGAGGCTCTTCCGAGCCGCCCTCTGTGCGGATGAAGCGCAGCTTTGGGCCAATAAAAGAAGGGGAATGAATTGCAGCACTGTCGTGAAGGAATAATTACCCTATCAAACACATTACCCAGAGTGCATTAAAACGAGTGGGAGTTCTGGAGGAGTTTGGGTGGAGATGAGTGGAATGCCGGGCTTCTGGACCTTCTCCTTCTTCAGCTGTCACTGCACTTATAAGCCGGCAGAGAAAGAATGACTTTCATACGTCTGTGGTTCTGTACAGCACCACAGAGGGTACGGTCTGACGTAGGGCTGGCCTACACCCAGACTTAAGGGGATATGGATATGTGATGCCAGAGTGGAGATAGTGGAACGGTGGTGTCGAGAAAGATGGTGGAATGGTGGTGCGGAGAAAGGATGGTGGGATGGAGGTGCGGAGTAAGGATGGTGGGATGGTGGTGCAGAGTAAGGATGGTGGGATGGAGGTGTACTGTGAGGATGGTAAAATGGTGATATGGAGTAAGGATGGTGGGATGGAGGTGTACTGTAAGGATGGTGGGACGGAGGTGCGGAGTAAGGACGGTGGGACGGAGGTGCGGAGTAAGGACGGTGGGACGAAGGTGCGGAGTAAGGATGGAGGTGCGGTGTAAGGATGGTGGGACGAAGGTGCGGAGTAAAGACGGTGGGACGGAGGTGCGGAGTAAGGACGGTGGGACGGAGGTGCGGAGTAAGGATTGAGGTGTGGAGTAAGGATGGTGGGATGGAGGTGCGGAGTAAGAATTGGTGTGGAGTAAGGATGGTGGGATGGAGGTGCGGAGTAAGGATTGAGGTGTGGAGTAAGGATGGTGGGATGGAGGCGCTGAGTAAAGACGGTGGGACGGAGGTGCGGAGTAGGGATGGTGGGACGGAGGCGCGGAGTAAGGATGGTGGGATGGAGGTGCGGAGTAAGGACGGTGGGATGGAGGTGCGGAGTAGGGACGGTGGGACGGAGGTGCGGAGTAATGACGGTGGGATGGAGGTGCGGAGTAAGGATGGTGGGACGGAGGTGCGGAGTAAGGATGGTGGGACGGAGGTGCGGAGTAGGGACGGTGGGATGGAGGTGCGGAATAAGGACGGTGGGACGGAGGTGCGGAGTAGGGATGGTGGGATGGAGGTGCGGAGTAAGGACGGTGGGACGGAGGTGCGGAGTAATGACGGTGGGATGGAGGTGCGGAGTAAGGATGGTGGGACGGAGGTCAGTAGACAGGAGTGTTTATTAGGACCTGTTATTATAAAGTTGTTGGGACTCGCCGGCCTGAACTCTGTGAATGATGTGAGGACCAGAACCGACCCGATCAGATTGTGGCGTCTGGACTAACCGCTGCAGGAAGTGTTCTAAACGGCTGGAGAATCTAATGAACACGCCCGGAGAGGCTAGCGGTGGACGCAGCACCTGCAGGACGCTCATTACTCCTGTGTGGCTCCTGGTGGTGATATAACAGTGAGCGCCGAGCTGCTCTCCTCTGATTTATGGAGGCACGCCACCCTCATAATCTCCACACTTTTTCACTCGCTCTGATCTCACTTCCTGTGTCTCGGCCCCCGTCTCTCACGCACACCCCGTCTCCAGCCTCCTCTTCCTGCCTGGGAGATATTCATCATTATTACCGTGGCGACAGGTTCATTACCAACATAGCCTGTTAGGAAGCACGCAGACGCCGAGGAACTTCTGGAGAACGCTCGCTTCCCTGAGCTGGGCTCTCTCTGCTCTGCTGTGCCAGCAGTGCTGCCGCCTGTACCTGCTGACGGTATGACTCCATCCACCTGAGAGGAGGAATACGACATGAAGCCTGTATACGCTCCACGGCCACTTTATCAGAAACACCTACCCTTAATATCCACTAACTGGCCACTTTATCAGAAACACCTACCCTAAATATCTACTAACTGGCCACTTTATCAGAAACACCTACCCTAAATATCCACTAACTGGCCACTTTATCAGAAACACCTACCCTAAATATCTACTAACTGGCCACTTTATCAGAAACACCTACCCTAAATACCTACTAACTGGCCACTTTATCAGAAACACCTACCCTAAATATCTACTAACTGGCCACTTTATCAGAAACACCTACCCTAAATATCTACTAACTGGCCACTTTATCAGAAACACCTACCCTTAATATTTACTAACTGGCCACTTTATCAGAAACACCCACCCTGTGCTTCCCCTCTCTGGCCACTTTATCAGAAACACCCACCTGAGTTCCTCTGAACTGCAGGTACCTGTCATGTGTTTAGTTTGTGATCGGATCATGTAGGAAGCGATGGGGGATCTCAGGTCGGTTCTGCTCCTCTGCCCACATATAAAATGTCATCTGGCCGTTATCTCCGCGGAGAGGGTGGGCAGCCTCTGAGCGGCCGGCATCTGATAAGACGGAGCGGCGCAGGCCTGTGTCTCCGCTTTGAGGATGAGATTCCAGCTTTAGCCTCGGAGCACCTGAGCAGGAGCAGGATCTTTATCCTGCTGCAGGTTTAATCCTTATATACGACCTGGAGGTGCCGAGCGGCCGGCACACTTTTATTCACCGCTCCTGCCTTCTGAGTTTAGCAGCAGGATACAGTTTATGCAACATTCCTTCTATTTACAGATGAAACAGAGAGAGTGGGGGAGGGTGGGGGGGGCAGAGAGAGTGGGGGAGGGTGGGGGGACAGAGAGAGTGGGGAAGGAGAGGTGGGGGGCAGAGAGAGGTGGGAGATGGGGGACAGAGTTTTCATGAATGAGTGGATATCTGGCAGAACTGTTGTTCACAGGCGCTTCACTGTCCTCGTCAAGACTGAGAGAGCAGAACACAAACCTCTACAGCAGATAAGGAGAAAGAGAGGGAGAGAGAGAGAGAGAGAAAGGGAGAGAGGGAAAGAGGGAGGGAGAGAGGGAGAGAGAGGGGATGAGAAAGAGAGGGAGAGAGAGAGAGAGAGAGAGAGAGAGAGAGAGAGGGAGGGAGGGAGGGAGTAGAGCAAAAGAGATGTAAGAAAAGAAAAAAACAAACAGAAAAAAGAGAACAAAGAGGAGAGACAGGAAACAGAAAGAGAGAAGGATTATCAGGAGGAGTAAACAAGAAAGAAAGAGAAACTAGAAAGATACAAAGCAGGAACAGAGGGATGAAAAAAAAAGAAATAACAGAATGCAGATGAAGAACTAGGAAACAAATGCAATGAGAAAAACAGATAGGGAACAGAGGGAGAGAGGGAGAGACAGAGAGAAAGGGAAAGAGGCTGATAGAGAGAAACTGGTGAGAGATACTCAGACAGAAGGAAAGATAGGATAGAATGAAAGGGAAATAAAAAAGAGAAAGACAGCACATGAAGAACAAGAGAACCAGAGGAAGATAAAAACAACAGATAAGATAAACACAGACCTATAAAGAAGTATAGAGCGAGAGGAAGAGATAAAGTGAGAGAGAGAGAGAGAGAGACAGAGGGGCAGAGAGAGAGAAGGGGGGGGGAGAGAGAAAGAGAGAGAGACAGATGGAGAGAGAGAGACAGGCAGAGAGAGACAGTGGGACAGACAGAGAGAGAGGGGGAGACAGAGAAAATGATGTCTGAGAAAATGAACATTATTGTCTTGGTTCTAAAGGTTCTAAAGGTTCTAAATAGTCATTGCTAGTCATTTTTGACCAGAAGAACACAGTGATGATTTGGACGGACCCTCGTCTGCTCATCAGAACCCTCTGCTCTCCGGCCCACCTCCAGCTCTGAATACAGAGCGGGGCAGCCGCTGTTGAGGAGCGACACCTCTGTTTAAGGAGACGCCGCTCCGGGACGTCAACAGCAAACACGCCTGACCTTTACTCCTCCCTCCTCCTGAGTCTCCGCCTCCACCCGGTTACTACAGCAGGGATGATGGAGATATAGCAACCCGCTGATATTAACGATACAGAGTGAATGAGGGGGCAGGAGGAGACCCACACCAGCAGGAGTTCTGCGAGAGGGAATTTCATCCATACATTCCCAGTACCACACAGGTCTGACTATAGCCACGCTGTCGTAGCATGTGCCCAGTGAGGCCTGGCATCCTCCTGCTGGGATTCCCATGGACTTCCTGGGAAAGGATGCCACCTCTCTAGATTCCCAGCTCTTGCCGAATGTTAACATTACCTTCACGCATATGCAGGTGGGTCATGTAGTGGGCACTGATGCCCTGAACTGTGACAGCTGTTGTGTGGAGGACTCTTTTATCCCTGGCACAAAGAACTCCACATCCATGGACATGGAACATGGACATTACAGTTTTCCATGGTCTTTCCGACCGTCTTAGGAGCGTGCAGGTCCAGACACCTCGGTGTTTCTGTGCACTAGGGTTTCAAGCTGCATGTCTTCATGTGGCGGTGGTCCGAGCCCACGTGTCTGGACATTACCGTGGAGGGCCAGCTAAGGTCTCAGAGGTCACGCTCATACAACAGGGGGTTCCAGCTTTGCCCTACACGGCCCTGCGGATTCCTGGAACCATTTCACAGTAATCCTCACAGCAATGTTCCACATCAGTACCTGACCTCACTAATATTCAATCAAATCCTCACAGCAATGTTCCACATCAGTACCTGGCCTCACTAATACTCAATCAAATCCTCACAGCAATGTTCAGCATCAGTACCTGACCTCACTAATACTCAATCAAATCCTCACAGCAATGTTCAACATCAGTACCTGGCCTCACTAATACTCAATCAAATCCTCACAGCAATGTTCAACATCAGTACCTGGCCTCACTAATACTCAATCAAATCCTCACAGCAATGTTCAGCATCAGTACCTGGACCGAATTCATTCTGGACTAAATGCTGGAGAGTCTACAAGCCCTTGGACCTGTAGTGTACCCCGGCGTCCGCTCCTCCCTCTCTCCGAGCTGGCGGAGGGTGGAAATGTCTCCAGTTGACTCCGTTCTGCAGTCTGAGCTGTCACCGCACGTCGCTGCCCTATCTCTGCTGACCTGCTGTAGGCAGCAACAAGAGAGAAGCAGAGCGAGCCGCAGCCTTGGGCACAAACCTTCGGGGCATGGACCACATTTCAGCTTGGCCTTATTTGCAAGCTGCTCTGGCCTCCGAATGTGTGTGTGTGTTAGGGAGAGATAGCTGCTGGTCCTGCCGGTGACCCACAGGCCCGTTAGGTCGCGGTGTTAAGAAAACGCTGACCTTTCAGAGCCGTCCTCGTGACGCCACCGCACAGCCCGAGCAGAATCTTAATGATGTTTGTTCAGCCTGGTTAAGTTAGAGCGAGTGAAGAACACAGCTGGAGACGGAAGACCAGGCCCCACGCGGGACCCTAATTACACGTTCCACACTCCTCACGCTGACCTCTGGGTGTGGATCAAGCGGACCCGACTCAGAGTCAGCTCCAGTATTCATACGGACATGTTAATGAGGGTATCAGAGGACACAAAGGGCTGAACTCCCCGAGACGTCCGACACGTTTCACAGGCGGTACGGTTGTTTGGCCATGTGATCACCTGACCGTATCTGGTGCTTATCTAGTAGTATCTGGTGCACACCTGATGCTCATCACAGCGTATCTGGTGCTATGGCACTCACCTTGTAGTACCAGGTGCTCACCTCATTGTATCTAGTGCTTGCCTGATTATATCTGGAGCTCACTGAGCGATATCTGGTGCTCACCTGATTATACATGGTGCACACTTCATAGTATATCGTGCCCACTTGATAGTATCTTGTACTCACATCAAAATTTGATGCTTACTTGATAGTATCTGGTGCTCAACACGTAGTATGTACTATTAGGTGCTTACATGATAGTAATTTAGCTCACATTTTAGTATCTGGTGCTTTCCTGGTTATATCTGGTGGACAACTAAAAATATCTTGTGGCCACTTAATAGTATCCAGTGCTTGCCAAGCAATATCTGGTCATGATGTTATATGGAGTCCTCCTTATAGTATCTTGTACTCACTTCAAAACCTAGTGCTCACTTTATAGTATCTGGTGCTCACCACTTAACTGATAGTATTTTAGCTCATCTTGTAGTATCTATTGCTTGCCTGATTATATCTGGTGGACACTTGAAAGTATCTGGTGCTCACCCCATAGTATCTGGTGCTTATCTAGTAGTATCTGGTGCACACCTGATGCTCGTCACACTATATCTGGTGCTATGGTACTCACCTTGTAGTACCAGGTGCTCACCTCATTGTATCTAGTGCTTGTCTGATTATATCTGAAGCTCACCTGATTATACATGGTGCACACTTCATAGTATATCATGCCCACTTGATAGTATCTTGTACTCACATCAACATTTTATGCTTACTTGATAGTGTCTGGTGCTCAACACGTAGTATGTACTATTAGGTGCTTACATGATAGTAATTTAGCTCACATTTTAGTATCTGGTGCTTTCCTGGTTATATCTGGTGGACACTTGAAAATATCTGATGGCCACTTGAAAGTATCTGGTGCTCACCACAAAGTATCTGGTGCTTGCCTTATTATTTGTTGGTGGACAACTGAAAATATCTTGTGGCCACTTAATGGTATCTGGTGCTTGCCAAGCAATATCTGGTCCTGATGTTATATGGTGTCCACTTCATAGTAACTTGTACTCACCTCAAAATCTGGTACACACTTTCTGGTGGACACTTGAAAATATCTGATGGCCACTTGATAGTATCTGGTGCTTGCCTGATTATATCTGGTGCTAACTTGAAAGTGTGTGGTATCTACACCATGTTTTGTTTATACTGCTGTTGTAATGATTATAGTTAAAGACTGGCCAATAGGAGGAGCAGTGCACTCATCACCCAACTTCAAACTCCGCCCCCTAGCCCAGCTGACAGCTGTGGTCTTATCGGCTGCATGCTGAAATGTCGGTGAGCGAGGGTCAGTTAGATGTGGATAAGCGTACTGGGCTTTTATTATATAACACGTATGTGTAACACACGCCGCTCACCTGCACCGGAGACTACGAGCTTCCTCGATGAGCTCACCACCTGACTTACTGAGGCAGCGGGGAACGACGCTGAAGCTCATCAGGGTCCTGGGAGGCCGTGCATCACACGCGCGCATCTCAGGGCTGCTGTGGTGCGGTGAGGTGCGTGGGTGTACGTGTGAGGGTGTTAGTAATTAAGCTCCTGTGTGCGGCGAGTGCCGGCTGCTCTTCAGGGGCCTTCGTTATATTTGAAAGAGACAGCTCACATATGTATCTGCTTGCTCTGTGCATTAGATGAATGCAGACGAGCTATCGTGCATACCCACACTCTGAGATCTCCGGGCAAGCGGAGGATAATTATTAATCACAGGCAAGACTCCGCTAACCTGGCTAGCTCCCAGCTACATTAGCATTCAGTGCCACTCCTCCTCTCACCTGGGCCTGACAGCACCTGTTTCCACTGCCAGAGCAACATTAGTATTCATCCCACTCTCTCTCTCCATCTCTCTCTCTCTCTCTCCGGACCCAGATGAGCTCTTGTAAAGAGAGAGAGAGAAAGAGAGAGAGAGAGAGAGAGAAAGAGAGAGAGAGAGAGGAAAAAATAAAAGTGGAGATTGAGCCTAGCTTGTTTACAGCGCTCCTCTGGGCGCTATTAAAAGGGGAATTTGCTTCTGATCTAATCTCCGTCTAATAGCACACGGGTGGCCGTGTCTCCTAAATAAGGCTGAGCTCCTGGACGGCCTTCAGGGAGCACGTCCTTGTCCCATTACAGCGACAAAGCGTACGGATTACACATCGGCCTGGATGATTGGCCGTCCCGTATCCCCTGGCATGCGAAAGATCTCATTCAGCCCACACCCACACCTGGCTGATGTCATAGCGACTGGAAATCGTTTTATTAGAAGCTTGTTGATGGCAATAACAAAGCTTTCTGTTAAAACAGGCATGGGTTTAGCAGAGCCGGGTATATAGTGTATCCGGGGTATTAAACATCCAGATGTTTTGGTGTTTTTTCCAGACCAGGGCATGTTGCAACTCCAAGGAATGAAAGTTAACCCTGTGCTGCTTAGTGTTGCCCTGTGGCGACGATTACTGTATCTCAGTTTTACATTAACTAGGAATATAAAATTAATTTTTATTGTGTGACTGTGGAAAAGCGCTCTTCATACTTAATGACATCACATGACCAGGAAATCCAGTTTGCACTCGTTTTTCCTTGGACACTGAGAAGGTCATGACCCGAGGGCTCCCAGTGTTGGCTAACTGTTTAATATTCAATATATTAATATAAATTCCTGAATGATTAAAGTGAATACAGTCCGGATCTACTGTATCGTTGGAATGTATTACCATATGGCAGCTGGACTGGACTGACTCAGCGCTCGGCTACTGTGAGACCACGTTTACAACTTTTGATTACATTTAAAAAGCGAAACGTTAATTATATTTATATTATTAATTTCAGATATCTACTGTAATGTATTTGGAATTGTGATGGTCCACTTTTGTGTCCATTTTTAAGATTGTAGGGTTTATTCGCTTTATTCTGAACAATATTCGCTTCCTAGAAGAGCATATACTGTAGAAGCTCTACAGGTGGGAATTATAGTCCAGTTATTACGGTAATTTGCATTGTAGCCTGCATATACACTGTCATACCGGTATATTATGACCACCTTTGGTTTGGAACCAACTCCAGTGTTCCTGGTATGATCTTGGACCACTCGTACCACTGCGGGAGTTTCTGAACACCACTGGGAACTTAGCATTCCTAGCAGCTGGTATCAACAGGATAACGCCCCACCTCAGCATGCAAGGGTGGTGCATAAGTAGCTTCATGAACATGACAGTGACTTTGGTGTCCTTCCCTGTCCTGCAAACTCACCTGGTCTCAGTCCATTCGAGCACATCTGGGAACACCTAGATTGCCAGGTTCACCATGCTAAAGGTAATTGTGCTCTGCTGCGGTTGGAAAAGGCACGAGACCCTCTGGATACCTAGTAACAACCCATACTGCTAGGTCTCGCTAGTGTCGTCCGAGCTAAGGGTGGTTACTCCCACTCTGGATCATACTCTGACATGATGTATATAATGTAGAATTAATATTTAATAAATGAAACACCCATGTTAATAATTCATGCACTGGAGGATCAGTGCTCAAACTGTTACTGAAGCCGTAAACTATTCTCCCGTGCTCGACGTCCCAGCGCCGTCCTACGGCCTTCATTACTGTGCTAGACTGAGTGAACTGGTTAGATGAGCTCTCGGAGAGTGAAGGGAGGAGAGGCGTTAGGCAGCGGAGCTTGTCCAGGAGTGACTGGGATATGATTTATGTCCCCCATCAGGAAAAAGACAAAACCAGACAAACCTGTTTACAAGTCAAACAATAAGCCGCTAGGAATCCTAAAATTCTGATTCCTATGCCCAGAAATGGGACTCGAAAAAACACCTCTTAGACAACAGTAGCGCCCCCTATGGGACTCAATAAACCACCCCTTAGACTTCAGTAGCGCCCCCTATGGGCCTCGAAAAAACATCCCTTAGACAACAGTAGCGCCCCCTATGGGCCTCGAAAAAACATCCCTTAGACAACAGTAGCGCCCCCTATGGCCCTCGAAAAAACATCCCTTAGACAACAGTAGCGCCCCCTATGGGACTCAATAAACCACCCCTTAGACTTCAGTAGCACCCCCTATGGGACTCAATAAACCACCCCTTAGACTTCAGTAGCGCACCCTATGGGACTCGAGAAAACACCTCTTAGACCCCAGTAGCGCCCCCTATGGGACTCGAGAAAACACCCCTTAGACTTCAGTAGCGCCCCCTATGGGACTCGAGAAAACACCTCTTAGACCCCAGTAGCGCCCCCTATGGGACTCGAGAAAACACCTCTTAGACCCCAGTAGCACCCCCTATGGGCCTCAAAAAAACACCCCCTTAGATAACAGTAGCGCCCTCTATGGGCCTTAAAAAACACCCCTGAGACTTCAGTAGCGCCCCCTATGGGACTCACACTCACACTTCTACATGTTCACAAAACTTTTATTTTCCTCTGTCGAGTGTTAATATGAGCAGAAACCCTCATTCTGTGGTCGCTAGCCTAAGCGCTAACAGCGTTAGCTTCTCCTAGCTGGTCTCCTGATTAACATAATCTTACTGTTATAGATAATTTAGCATTGTTATGATTGAATTTATGGTAATTGTGGTATAAATTGAGCTGCTCCTATTCTAATGTGAGATCTACATTGGGAGGTGTGTGGAACAGCTTTGTTTACAGACAGTAACGGTAAGCACTTTAACCATCCAGAAATGTAAGATTCCAGTCCGGAATCTCCGTTTTCCTGAAGGCTAGCAGTTTGCACTGGTTTGCAATTTTTCCAAGATAACTTTTCTGCAAGCAGCGATGACCTAACCAGATAAATATGCAAATTTCCCAATTTTCTAAATATTTAAACACATCCTGCACGCGCTCTCCAGGGCATGCTTACTTCCTGTCTGCGCGTATCAGTGACCAAACCAGGCACATACACAGCAACTGTAAATCTAGGAAGAGATTAACTCTGGCGACGGAGCGGCAGGTTCAGTTACTGACTCCGGGTTTTATCTGGCAGCACGGAGCGGGATTCTCTCTCATTATGAGACATCGCATTCCCAGCACAAGGCTGTAAATGCCTTTACCGTGTGCTGAAGGAGGGCTGTGTGAAGTTATTCAGACGGATCTCCACTAGACGTCCCTGCCTACTCACTTTTCCCAGAAGTCCTGGCGCTCCTAGACACCTCTGCAGGGTTTAGTGGCGGTGAGCGGGAGGGGGGTGCTCCGAGCTCTCCAAGAGGATCCGGAGGTGCTTGGGAATGCTGCTCATGTTTTCAATTGGCATGTAGCGGGC
>JAMWET010004055.1:40000-70000 GCA_024036415.1 Prochilodus magdalenae | reverse complement strand
TAATGGACCTTTTAATGACGGGGATCTATTAGCTCTGCTGCTACGGTAACAGCAGCGCTGATTATTAAAGGGATTCAGGGACCCTCGGTTAACGCAGGTACCGGGTAATATTACAGCCAATCACTGTGCTCTCCCCGGCCCCTTTATCAGAAACCCCTCTCCTCTAGCGCCACCTTGCTGGTGTACCGTTACAGACTTTAGTCCTTCTGAAAATTAGGCATCCTTCAGTCCTTCACCAATCCGAAGATTCGGAATGTGGTAGAGCGAGGCTGGTGAGCTGCCCTATCCAGACTCACAGATATCCACACCTGTACTGGGGGTGTATAATAAAGAGGCCAGAGGGTGGAGTACAAGCTAGGTGTTTCCAGTAAAGTGACCAGAGGGTGGAGTACAAGCTAGGTGTTTCCAGTAAAGTGGCCAGAGAGTAGAGTTTAAGCTAGGTGTTTCCAGTAAAGTGGCCAGTTAATAGAGGTACAAGCTAGGTGTTTCCAGTAAAGTGGCCGGTTAGTGGAGTACAAGCTAGGTGTTTCCAGTAAAGAGGCCAGAGAGTAGAGTTTAAGCTAGGTGTTTCCAGTAAAGTGGCCAGAGAGTGGAGTACAAGCTAGGTGTTTCCAGTAAAGTGGCCAGTTAGTGGAGGTACAAGCTAGGTGTTTCCAGTAAAGTGGCCAGAGAGTGGAGTACAAGCTAGGTGTTTCCAGTAAAGTGGCCGGTTAGTGGAGGTACAAGCTAGGTGTTTCCAGTAAAGTGGCCAGAGAGTGGAGTACAAGCTAGGTGTTTCCAGTAAAGTGGCCAGAGAGTGGAGTACAAGCTAGGTGTTTCCAGTAAAGTGGCCAGAGAGTGGAGTACAAGCTAGGTGTTTCCAGTAAAGTGGCCAGTTAGTGGAGGTACAAGCTAGGTGTTTCCAGTAAAGTGGCCAGAGAGTGGAGTACAAGCTAGGTGTTTCCAGTAAAGTGGCCAGAGAGTGGAGTACAAGCTAGGTGTTTCCAGTAAAGTGGCCAGAGAGTAGAGTTTAAGCTAGGTGTTTCCAGTAAAGTGGCCAGAGAGTGGAGTTTAAGCCAGGTGTTTCCAGTAAAGTGGCCAGAGAGTGGAGTACAAGCTAGGTGTTTCCAGTAAAGTGGCCAGAGAGTAGAGTTTAAGCTAGGTGTTTCCAGTAAAGTGGCCAGTTAGTGGAGGTACAAGCTAGGTGTTTCCAGTAAAGTGACCAGAGGGTGGAGTACAAGCTAGGTGTTTCCAGTAAAGTGGCCAGAGGGTGGAGTACAAGCTAGGTGTTTCCAGTAAAGTGACCAGAGGGTGGAGTACAAGCTAGGTGTTTCCAGTAAAGTGGCCAGAGAGTGGAATACAAGCTAGGTGTTTCCAGTAAAGTGGCCAGTTAGTGGAGGTACAAGCTAGGTGTTTCCAGTAAAGTGGCCAGTTAGTGGAGGTACAAGCTAGGTGTTTCCAGTAAAGTGGCCAGTTAGTGGAGGTACAAGCTAGGTGTTTCCAGTAAAGTGGCCGGTTAGTGGGATATGGAATATGAAGTCAGTAAACACAGAAACGTTTATCTGTAAGAATGCAGACAGAAGCTGCATAAAAACAATGGCCGGCTGCTTTGAGCGCGGGAGTGTGTTTCGTTCTGGTCGGGACGGAGGCCGGAAGCGTGTTAACGGCCGGTAAGTGGTGAATTGGAATAAATAAGCGTGCGGCGCGCTCTGCTTTTGATTAACAGTGTTTTAACTGGCCATTAGGAGCACAGAGGCAGCTCCAAAGTGCCTCCACCGCCACACTATTACTTTGATGTCATTCCGCAATTACCCCTGTGTTCCAGCCCATTGAGAGCCGAGCAGCGGCCTTGTTTATTTAACGAGTTAATGCTGGATCCTCCCGCCACGCGTCTCACGCTTGTTTAGTGCGGGACGCTACCGAGAAAATTGCAGGAGAAGGAGTGGATTGGTGGCGAGAGCGTGGAATATGGCGCTCCGGCTCATTTAGAAACGCTTCAACACGCATCTCATATCCAGCGGGAAGAATTCCACAGGTGCAGCACCTGAGCTGTGTGTGGGGGAGGGAAAGACGGATGCTGTAGCGTGAGGTGAAGTGACGGTTCATTTCCAGTTATGAAATTACTGAACGGAGTTTGGGAAGAGGCCCAGGCCCGACCCACCGTCCTAGAACCGTCCATCCCTGCCTTCCGGGTGGTCTCTGAAGTTCGTTTCTTCTTTAGTTTTTGCCCTGGAGCTACGAGAGTAAAGCTCAGACCTTACCTGTGATGACCAGAACACTTTCATCATAACCCAACAAACCCGTCTGCACAAGCTACGGACATCAGAGAACAAAGACCTCGTTCTGCTTTTGATGTTCCACCTTAACAACAGCAACAAACAAGGAGAAACGAATCCGTGAGACGGTAAACAGCCATGTATGACCTTTCCTCAACTTTATACAAAGACAGGCTCAAACTAAATTCTCCCATTGTGTGTTTAAGGTGGTAGTACCTTCAGGCTCCTGCAGATGGCGCTGCTTGAGGATGATGGGGCTATAAACCCCTGCAGGGTGGATGACAGGATGCATAGATTGAGAAGAGGAGCTGAGAAATCCAATAGAAGCCAGAGTAACCCGCAGACACACGAAGGGATCCGACTGCTGAGCTAATCTCAGCTCTCTGTACTGGATTTCCAACTCGGATTTCTAAGCCTTAATCCGATCTAGGAATTCGAGAGTATGCTGTTTACATGACTGAGTAACCAGACAACTGCAGGAATCTGACTCTGATCGGATTATGCCTATGGATGAATGCCTGCTTGCTGCCAAGATGAGATGTTGTGCCCTAGCCTTTAGCATGATGCTAACTGCTTGTGTAAATCATCAGTCGTGTGTCTCACAGTGTGTGGAGATGTGCTGTAAACGTGATGCTGTGGTTTCAGGCTGAAATCTATGAACGCAGCTGCCTGAATTCCTCCCTCTGTATGGACCACAGCGCTCCATCATGGCTGTAAGGTCGGAGCTGGCGCTGACGGAGATGGACCGGCTAGTTTGTGACAGAGTTATTGCGTCCTGTGTAACGAAGGCACATGGATTCTCAGCCTGCTTTCAGGCGCGCACACTCCCGCTGAATAAAGAGAACCTGAGAGGGATTATATCAGCACCATCAAGGTCATCTTTCAGAGGAAAAGCGATTGCTCTCGGATCTGAATGTGCGGATGGATTTCTAACTGCCATTCAGGCGCATTTCTCGCTGTCCAAACACCGCATGGCCACACAGTTCACCATCTCCTCTCAGGCGTGAAACGGATTGATGTAGAGGATAAGTGAGGCCTTGCCGTGAGCGCTGGTGATGGAGGTGTTGATGCCAGAGGTGCGTAGAGCAGTCTAAACCCCCACGGGAGAGGAATTGTTCCTGGAGTGAGTAAGGAAGAAGGACCTTGCTAAAAACAGCAGCTTGAGTAGGAATACAAAAGTAGCAGCTCAAAAATCTACCGCAGTGTTCCCGTGTCTTCTTCATCCGTGCTAACGTCAGCGGTCTGAACCTGTAGCCATGACTCTTACAGGTCCTGAACTCAAGTCCCGTCTACTAGGAGACATATCAGCCAGTTATAGCTCTCATGAAACGGTAGATAGGAAATTCTTAGGAACTGGAAATCAAGGAAAACCAATAACATCACTCCCTGGAAAACGTACTTACCGGTGTACCTCCATCAGGAGCACCTAGAGCACCTTTCCGGCTCAAAACATCCACTGAACCTGCAGCCTGTCTCAGCGCTCGAGTCTTATTTGGATGGGATCAAGTGTGCATGGGATTCCGGGATGATTCCCTCTTTTACAGCGCCCCTCTGTGAATTCATTCCCATCTATATCAACCAAGGGGGTGTTTATCTCCCTGCATCTCTGAGAGGAGTACAGACTGGATTACCTGTTCTGCACCAAAGTCAGAGGACAGCTGATACACTTCATCCGGCCCGGATACAAATCTCTGGGATTTTGGTAGATTTTCCAGGCAGATGCTGCCTCATGCTGGAAAACCGTTTGCCATCGCGGCTGTGAGCCGTGGTTAGTCTTGTAGCACATGTATCTATGGTACCATGACGATTTGACAGTGCATGAATGAGAAGCCTTTGTATGGATCTACAGGTACAGGTATGGATGTGCTAGCTGTAAAGTGAGTCTGTATTGGGGGGGTGTGGATTGTCCATGGAGATCATTGGGATGATGACTCAGGACCGATACACCAGCACTACTGACGGTTCAGCAGCCCGATGACCCAGGGGAAGAAGCTACGTCAGAGCAAGCTGCTCCTGTCCTTCCTCCTGCTCTGCAGCTGTGAGAACAGACAGTGGCTTGGGTGGGTGGAGTCCCAGTGTTGCACCACCGGGAAGGTGGTGTTAATGAGCTAGGCCGTTTCCTCCCATCTCAACACTACCAGGAGGACACATGGAGGCAGCAGCACCTGCCTGAGTCAGAACGCTCACAGCAGGCAGGAGAGAGGGTGAGTCTGTCTTCCTCATGTCTTCGTCCAGGTTTCCAGTTTTGGAGACACACAGCCAGGTCAGAGTTTCCTCCGCCCTGTGGATCTGGAATGTCCCCAGCTCCACGACAGAACCCCTGTCTAACCACATGGGTCACTGTCTCACTGGTTTGTGTTTTTCCTCCTTTAGCGTTAGCATGATCGTGCTGGCCTAGTTTAGCTCTGGTTGTGGTTCTTGGTGTCACCTGGCCTTAGCTTCTCTGAGCACGTCTACCTGAGAAGCTGAGCACCACTCGGGTACCTGCTCTACCGTTTGCCTTGTTTGTACGCTGCACTATGAATTCCTTCTAATGTAGTTTGCTTTGCCACTAGCCACTTAGCATTAGCCTGTTTCCTGATAATCCTGTGTTTACCTTGTTAGCATTAGCCTAGCCTGTGTGCACTAGGCCTTATTCTGTCATTTCAAATCATGTCTTTCTACTTCTTCTTCCTCTGCGCTGATCGTTAAACCTTACTGCACTAGTGTCCATCCCTTGTCCAGTCATAAGCACATAAGCACTATTACTAGATCAACCAGATTTACTGCAGAACCAGCTAGTTTTTACACTTAGCTTAGTATCCACTAGATATTTATACCTCTGCTTCAGCAGAAGACTAGATTGCTGCTGTTGGCCGAATAACTGAAGCCCGAAGATGAGGACAGTCCGATAAGAACGTCCCTGAGCTCTTTTCATTCTGGACAGGCCTGGCTTTGGTGCTCAAGCAGTCTGGCTAAACTGAGAAGTCCCGCTATGTGAGATACATGACGTGAACACATGACATGGCTTATTAAACACTGAATGCTGTGTGCTGATTTGATTACAGCTTTAGTCATGTGACTGGTTTACCTACAGAAACAAAGCTAGCTCAACCCAGTACAGCGGTGGGATCTCTTGAACTGGTGCTGCTGGTGTGTTGGTTGGCCATCAAAGCAAAGGCCCACATAGATCAGCATGCATTTCATAATATGCTGGTCCGGTGGTGGTGGAGCTGGTCATCCTAGAATGGTTGTGCTGATTGACCAACATACCGGAATCAAAACACAACGTTTGCTGGGTTGCTGGTGACCCATCATGCCGACCCGTCATGCTGGTCTTTACTGTGTATCCAGGATAACAGATAATGGTTACAGCTGTTCAGGTTCATTCAGTTCACTTATAGAAACAGTAACTCGTACATGTGACTCTTTATCGATATAAATACATACAGTATATATATTTGTTTTACATTGGATGCCACAGTCTGTCTCCATGGCAACAGACATGGTTCTCCGCAGGATATTTTCATGTTACGTTAAATTTCACTATGAACATGTCTCAGTCAGAGGACTGGCAACATCGCATGCTTGACCCTGACCCATCATTGTTTATGTTGGAGGGGAGGGTTAAGAAGCTGTCAGTCTGAATGAGTTTGTCTGTGTAGTCCGATCGACCGATAGTTCTGGTTGGTGGACGATTCTCAGTCCAGTAGTCTCGCTGCAGTGCTGAGAATGATCTACCACCCACATCGTACCTGCTCTGTGGTGGTCCTGTGGGGGTCAGCACACCTGCGCAGTGAGATGGTACAGTCAGTGAGTTGTTCCTGAACTGCTGATGAATCTGTCCTCCTGAGAAAGCCAGGCTTCCACTCCTAACCGTATCTTCACTAATACAGAAGACTGATAAATGTGAATAGAGGCTCCGCTGGACGTAAACACGGTGCAGTTCCCGCTTCACTAAAAGCAAGTTTCTGTCGGGAACATTTTATGGCAGGAATCCATTTACACACTCCACTTATGGGAAGGTGGTTGTGGAGACGTGGTGCGGGATAATGGATTGGTGACGGATTTATTTTCCTCACTAATAGGCAGCCACAGGTACTGACATGCAGGATTGGATTTTAGTGTCCCAGTTTAATCCCGGATAAATTGGATAATTCGGTTCTAAAAAGGAACCCATTGATGCACGGTTCTTATGTTTTAAAAAAGGGATCAATAAGGGCATGACACCGCCATGTTCGGCATGTGATTAAATGAATTATCTAAAATAAGACATCTGAAAAGGCCTTTTGAGCGGAGAATCTTCATGCAGTTTAATAGGAGGTAAATCTAATCCTCAGTATTAGCTTTAGCATTGCTGCACCTGTTCCCCAACGGGAGAGCGCACGCGTCTGTGGCTTCACTGAATTCACTTTTAGTGTTATTACTCCAGGTGCACGCCTCCTACGGTAAACAGTGACACTCAGTGAGGGTGCTGGTTATATATTGTTTGGATGAAGAATGTTTCAAATTCTGCTGTTGAAGAAAGCTGGTGGTGTTTTGGGTGAAAGAATGAGAATTACAGTGTTGAAGACTGGTGGTGGTTATTAAAGAATGGAAAAACGTTTGTTAGAGGGACGGTGTTGTTTGGTGATGTTGGCGGGATGATCGCGTTTGTTTGTTGGAGGGACGTTGGTGTTTGTTCAAGGGAGTTAGAGGGACAGTGGTGTTTGGTGATGTTTGTTGGAGGGACGGTGGTGTTTGTTGGTTGGAGGGACGGTGGTGTTTGTTTGTTGAAGGGACGTTGGTGTTTATTGGTTGGAGGGACATTGGTGTTTGTTTGTTGAAGGGACGGTGGTGTTTGTTGGTTGGAGGGACATTGGTGTTTGTTTGAAGGGACGTTGGTGTTTGTTAGAGGGATGGTGATGTTTGTTGGAGGGATGGTGGTGTTTGTTGCTGTTTGTTGGAGGGACGTTGGTGTTTGTTGGAGGAACATTGGTGTTTGTTGGAAGGACGGTGATGTTTGTTGAGTGATGATAGTGTTTGGTGATGTTTGTTGGAGGGACGGTGGTGTTTGTTGGTGTTTGTTGGAGGGATGGTGGTGTTTGTTGGAGGGATGGTGGTGTTTGGTGATATTTGTTGGAGGGAAGGTGGTGTTTGTTGGTGTTTGTTGGAGGGACGGTGGTGTTTGTTGGTGTTTGTTGGAAGAACGATGGTGTTTGGTGGTGTTTGTTGGAGGGATGGTGGTGTTTGTTGGTGTTTTTTGGAGGGACGGTGGTGTTAGTTGGAAGGACGGTGGTGTTTGTTGGAAGAACGATGGTGTTTGGTGGTGTTTGTTGGAGGGATGGTGGTGTTTGTTGCTGTTTGTTGGAGGGACGGTGGTGTTTGTTGAGGGATGATGGTGTTTGGTGATGTTTGTTGGAGGGATGTTGGTGTTTGGTGTTGTTTGGAGGGACGGTGGTGTTTGTTGGAGGGATGTTGGTGTTTGTTGGTGTTAGTTGGAGGGACGGTGGTGTTTGTTGGAGGGATGATGGTGTTTGGTGGTGTTAGTTGGAGGGACGGTGGTGGGTGATGGGTCGATCTGAACCCGTCTTGTGCTGTAACTTTAAGATCACTTTAAACCTGAAAGAACAACAGGATCATGTTTTCTCCTGCTGATCCCTGTAACCTGAAACCTGACCCCGTCCTGCTCCTCTCAGAACAGACATGCTCGGAGTGCTTTCCCCTCCAGGTGAAAGGCTGTGCAGGTGCCGGAGGCTGAAATAAAGGGTGGAGAGGTTTAATGATGGTCTTAAGTGTCGATTTAGAGATTAAGTGTTTTTAAGGACGTGGGATAAAGAGTTGCTCTGTGTGAATGGAATGTGTTTGGGAGTTTGTGTGAGGGGTTTGACGTGCGGTTTAGAGGATTAGAGGGCTGCTAATGTACATTAAAGCGACAGGTTGGCAAAAACTCAAATGTGGGGCAGAGCAGGGCGCAAACTAACACGGGGGGAGCGGGACGCACTCCAACACGGAGCACCATGGAACATAAATATTACATGTAGTTGAACAGGTTCCAGCAGAATGTGCTTGTGGTCATCATTTTGAGTTTCCATAGCAACATCACCTGTGAATGGAGAGGGATCTTTCTCCACCCTGAAGATGTTTATATACCAGAACAGTAACATTCATCATCATCAGTGTTTGTGACTGGTGATCTGTACGGGGTTCTCTCCTGTGGTGTTCTGATCTCCTGCTGGTATGTGGAGCACAGCAGCGCTTGGGAGCAGATGAGCGCTCCGTGAGGGCTGACCAGGCTAAAGGGGTCTCGGCAGTATTAGACCCCTTTTTAATTCTGAAGGTTTGAATGTGGCTGTGCTGAACGTGTGTGAAACAAACAAGCACAGCTTCCTTCTGTCTGTCTGCACCTCTATACAATAAACCGTTTGGGTGATGCAGCGACTTCAGATCCAACATGCAGCAACTTTAGGGCCAATTGAGACGCTGCTCCTATGTGGGAGCGAATCAGGGATCTGGAATGATTATAATAATGAAACGTCCAGATTGTAGAAGCTCCTCGGCTCCACCCTTAAATCTCCCTTTATCAATCCCAACAGAGCTCCTACAAGCCGGGGCTAATTTAGCATAATCACTGTGGTGTTTCGGTCTCACTTATAAAGTATGAGGACTGATGGTGTTACATGAGGAATGAGGGTGTTTGTTGGGAACTGATGGTGATGCATGGAGAATGATGGTGTTTGTTGGGAACTGATGGTGTTACATGAGGACTGATGGTGTTTGGTGGGTATTGTTGATGTTACATGAGGACTGATGGTGTTTGTTGGGAACTGATGGTGATGCATGGAGAATGATGGTGTTTGGTGGGTATTTTTGATGTTACATGACTACTGATGGTGTTTGGTGGGGACTGATGGTGTTTGGTGGGGATTGCTGGTGTTACATAAGGACTGATGGTGTTTGTTGGGAACTGGTGGTGATGCATGGAGAATGATGGTGTTTGGTGGGGACTGATAATGTTACATAAAGAATGATGGTGTTTGGTGGGTATTGTTGATGTTACAAGAGGACTGATGGTGTTTGGTGGGGACTGATGGTGTTACATGTGGATTGATGGTGTTTGGTGGGGACTGATGGTGTTACATGGGAATGGTGGTGTTCGGTGGGGATTGATGTTTATACCAGTGTTTGACTATTGAGTGGCTGTGCCCATAAATGGGGCGTGGCTTCAGGTTCTTTAGTGGACACACCCCCAGCGGCTCGGAGCAGAGAATACATACCTTGTGCTTTTCTGATCAGTCGGTTTTAGCTGGCTGGTTAATAACACATGGCAAACTCGGAACACGAACTTTAAGATCCGATTGGAATGTCAGTGTCTGTAATGAGCTCGAGCTGAAATATCCGGGTCTGTGCGTTTCCCTGAATCCCCCACAGAACGCCCTTTAAAACACCTCAGAGCGCTGAGCACGCTGGTGAATAGGGTGCACTTAATCAGAACCCAGAGGTTCCTGTAATCTACCCTGCTGCAGCACACACAGTGAGCCTCTCGGTCCAGGCCAGGTTTATCAGAGACGTACAGGTACATTAGAATTCACCTCCACATGGAGTCCACGTTACAGAGCAAACAGACCAGACACCCCGTGTTTCCTCTCCATTCAGCCTAAACATGCAGAGATACGCTCAGCTAATACGCTGAGGAACAATGTCTACGCCAAATTGATTTTCCACCATCTGACTAAACCACCTCGAAGCGCTGCTTCTCCTTCTGACCCCCCGCTTCACCGTGCCCCCCTCAGAGCACCCACTCCTATTAACACCCCCATTCCAGAAGCTCCACAACTTCAGATAAAGTCCCAATTCCTCTGTGAGCTGGAGGTCATGCTTCGTATTAAAAGCTTAGCCCGAGTACACACTTTTCATTTTCATTTATTATTATTATTTGTACATCCAGCCGGGTGGGGAATTTTAATGGCCGATGGTGAGGAAGCCGGCGCAGTGTTTTTCCGGCCCGGTTCTGCCTGAGCGCTTTCCACATGATTAAAATGCAGAAGCTCTCGCGCCGGCAAGCCGAAACAGACATTCAGATAAAAAAATAAAATAATAAAACAGGAGCAGATATTCATGAACATGGAGCCTTGTGCTGAGCAGGAGGATTCCTAATGCACCTTCCATCTCTTCAGGTCCGCTACAGAACAGAAGGAGAACCCGCTTTCAGCTTCGAGAACGAGGATGGGAAGTCATTTAGAGCTATCCTACTCCTGGAACATCTGCAATTCATGTTTTGTGCTTTTCTGGCTTTTCATGCTTTCCTGGCATTCCCCAACACATTCCCCAACACATTCCCCAACACATTCCCTAATACATCCATTCGGAACCTTTTGAAGTTCTGGATAATGAGCTGCGTCAGGTGTGGGTAAGATCCTACACAGCTTCAAATCTTAAAGTGATTTCAGCTTCACCTTTTTACCTTTTTTATTAGGTAAAAATACAAGCATTTTGTTGTCATGAGTTACAGCCCTAAACTATTCATTATCAATTTTGTGTTTAGGATTTTTGGGGCGGTCTTAATCATGCACTGAAGCCATACCTAGCATGAACTCTTCCCCTAACCTTATAAAGCTAGAGCACATTAGCATCAGCCTGGTCAGTGTCCAGCCACTACATTTCAGTCCTCGCTGGCAGTACCTGCTTCGCTAACTTCAGTAAGACTTCCACTAGAATTTGGATTTCCTCAGTATCTTTTAAATGGCCAGTATTGGGGGTCAATGATATGACTTGTTCATTATTACCCCAATATATTAGATTATTTAACAATACCCTAAATGTGTAAAACCCACATCAGTTTAATTTAAGATCTTTTTTTCAGGACCTTCAAAAGTCTAAAAAAGTCACATGGTTCAACTGTCCAACGTACAGGCATTGTAGTCATGTAAAATTCTAAATAAAATATTTGGCATGAATTCATGTTTGAAGCTACGTTTGAAAGCAAAATAGGGCAACTTTAAAATATCTCAACTTCCCAAAAAAATAAATAAAAAGCCTTATATAACAAGTCCTTATTTCCTGAAATACCAGGCAGTATAACCAAAAACACACAAAAAACAAAAAAAACTAAAAAGGACTTTTATTTTGACATGCTTTTACATTAGAGGGGCCAAGGTGTTGCATCATAAAGAATACCACAAGTAAATTGAAGGTGCAAAGCCCAGGTCAGTATACAGTCAGGGTTGAGGGATTTTGGTTAGAATGCTTTAGTTTAATATTAAAATATTGATCAAAATATTAAAATATTTTATTAAAATATTTTAATATTTTGATCAATATTTTATTTATTAATCAAATATTTAATATTAATTAATCAAATTTAATTTTTATTATTAAAATAATAATGATTATTTAAAAGTATGTGGTTACATGAGTTAAAGGAGAGAAGTTTGTACAGGTGTTTAAGATGATGTCTGTTTAATTTTAAACTTGTCTGAACAGTCAGGTGGCGGCACAACCGATAAGTCAAACGGTGCAACCAGAACAGAACTGGGTTTATAACTTACATTCAAAAAACCCTTCAAAGTAAAAGTCCTTTTCAATATAAATATAAACTTCTCCCTGACCCGTGTGTTATCATCAACAAGCATGGCAGCCCTCTTGCGTTTAGCCTTCATCTAAACCTGATGTAGGAGGCGCCTGTTTTCGTGGGTTGTAGCTGCTAGAGAGATAAACGACTGTCTGCAGAGTACACTGCAGTGGCAATCACCGGGGCCCAAGCACTGGGTGGTGTTCTGGAGCCAGTAGGACACAAACGACAGGCCGGGTGTTTAGAAAGGCCTTGATTATAATAAGCATATGTACAGCTGTTGAACTAAATCATTCCCCTGCAGTTAACCCTGTATGTTTGTCCCAGAATGCACCAGAATCTCACCTTAAAATCACCTTTTCTTCCAGGAACTACGCCAGTAGTCCCCACTACACCCACACCACTGGAACAGATGTAGTTGAGCAGCCACAAAGATGGAAAGAGAAGCAGCAGACGGCTTGATGCCTAAATACTGCCCATAAGTAATAAACCCCACAAGGCAGAAACCGTGTTAGAATGCTATTTGACTGTGGCTAATCTGCAGCTCGCTCCTCCATCGCCTCACACTTTCCAGCCTCGGAATGCTGAAACTGCATAAGAGCAATAAAGAAGATTGACTACGGAACGCTATTGATCTGGCTCCGCCATTCGCTGATGATTTGTAATATGGCGTCGGCCGAGCAGCTCCGCTCAGAGGCAGAGCACGCTACGACAGGTTGCAGATAGAACTTGTGTCTGTGCACATTGGCCAGAGAACAAAAGCTGACAGAAGGAGCCATTAGAGTCTTTGTGGATGTGCGGAGGCTTTGAACAGAATTGAATTAGACCCCCCCGCCCCCTTCCTCTGAAAAATCAGATTTGGGCAGTGACATGAATCCTCCGTGCTGATATTGGGGTGCTGACTTGTTTTAACAGCGAGCGAGGAGTCCCATTTGTAATTCAGAGATAACAATGCGTGCCTTGCTTAGCATAATCGCTGCTTTGCAGGCGCCGAGTCTGTGGCACAGAAACACACTGAACGCTCCACGCACCGAGGCGCAGTGGGCCGGAGAGAAATGAAGGGGGTGGAGGAATGCTTTCCTGCAGGAAGATCCCTTTAAGCTCTTAAAGGAATAGTTTGGCAGAGAGAAACGAATCTGCACAACTTGAAGTCAATCAGTAAAGACGTGTGTGGTGTCTGAAAGTTGCTACACTGGAGCTATGAAGCTAATGTGGCTAACAGGTACATACGCCATGCTATATCAGTTTACTGTGGTCAGAACACACATACACGGAACTCAGAGCTGTACTGACACCAGTACTGACACCATGTCGGTACTCATACCGTATACACAAAACTGGAGGAACATGGTACCTTAGACACTAAAGGCGTCTTAACAGCTGGGACTGGACCAGGCATGTACTGGATGAGGTTCTGGATGTAGCCACATCAGTGTTCAGACACTCTCACATCAGAGAACTGGTCAGGTGGTCCAGATGTGGTGGAGGCCTTCCCTGGCACAGTTCCGAGGAGAATTCCCTGTAGACTGGGATTGTATCCACTGCTGGTAGACCCGTATGACCGTACCTGCAGATTCAGCTACTTCCTTCACACTATGGTCTTTGATCTTTGGGTTTTGGAAATATGGCTTGTCTGATTCTGTCTGTGTCAACCTGAAAAACAGCCCAGAAGTTGAAAGTCAAAGATCAGCATCACCGCAAATGCAAATTTGTAGGTGGGTATTTAATGCAGCGTGTTTGTTATTGTTTGTTTTTATTTTGTGTTTTGCCACTAATATAGAACTAACAGCATTTAATATACATTTTGAATTAAAAGCAGCCAGAATTTTACAGGTTACTTTTTAATTACACATTTTTACCCTTTTCTTTTCTAGTCGAAGCCAAGCAGGTCAGCTTCCATTCTGCTTTCCAACTACAGCAGAACTGCATACGGTCGGTAATGCTAAAGAATAATCCCAGCCTTTGATATTGTGGATGATGATGGGCGGAGCACTGACCTCTTTTTAACCACAGTGAATATTATGTAAATGTTTTGAGACCTGGTTGGGCGCTGCATTATTGAGCAGCGTTATATGTCCTTGTTAGAAATCTGCTAAATCATGACAATCCACCACAACTTGCCAGAGCACCTGTTTACTCAACCCAGAATGTTGCCAGATTGGGTGGTTTCCCATCAAATGAGGTAGAATCGGTTGGATTGGGCAAAAAAACTCAAATCTGTGAGAATGTGCTAATCTGGGAAACCTGAATGAAATACATGAATGAAATAATAGTAAAATAGGTAAATAATAGTAAATAATGGAAGCCGATGTCACCAAAGTGGGCGGGTCCCACCACAAGATTGTGGGAAGTTGTTTTGTGCTAAATAAATAAATACATAATTTGGTGAGAATATGCTAATCTGACAAACCCTTTGCTCATTATTAGTAAATAATGGTAAATAATTTTGTGTTGCCAGATTGGATTGTTTACCAGAATCCAGAATTTAATCAGATTTTTTTTGGCTGGACCCGGCAAAGACCAATTTTGGTGGTACCCAATCTGGCAACACCAGCTCCTATTATTAGTAAATGGTAGTGAATAATGGGATCCTGTGTTGCCAGATTGGGTAACTTCTCACCAATTTGAGTAGCTTTTGGTTGTATTGGGTGAAACAGACCAAGCTGGGTGGGAAACCACCCAATCTGGCAACACTGGCTCCCATTAATTTCTATCATGTACATTATGTACTATTAATAGAAACCAGTGTTGCCAGATTGAACAGTTTCCCACTAGACGTGTTCATTTTTGGTCAGACTGGGTGGGGAAACCGTGCTCCAGTGCTGAAACAAGAAGCAAATTCCAGCCGCCAAACATGTCTTGGTTGATCAGCTCCATTCAGAGTAAAGAAGGCTGGGCTTCCTTTGTGCTGCTGAACTGTTTCTTTAAATCCACAGCACACATGTGAAACGCAGCCTGTCCTTTGTTAGCGGTGTTGTTGGGTTTGAAGAGAGCGATCGCTGAGGCAAAACAAGGCTGGCAGGAAGGGGCAGTAGAGAACGCGGAGACAGGGGAAGGGATTTGGGGAGGAGGGGAGTGAAAGTAAAGGCGTCTGTAAGAGGATAAGACATGCTGGAGTGGAAGAGGCTCCCACAGCGCTGCACAAGACAGAGCGAGAAGAAAGAGTGGTGGAGGAGATGCAGCAGCTTGGGTTTGGTTTAAATGTGTGGTAGCGGGTGAACGTCTCTCCGGCTTTCTTCACCACTCTTAACCCATCCAGTGTACATGTGTAGGAGTCAACGTCCTGGCACTGACATCACTATAGCACAAACCGATCCAAACACCGCCCTGACGAACACAGGGAGCATCACACTTCAACATCAAGGCCCGTATCGGCAAAGCCTCTCGGAGCAGAACTAATCTGAACTAATCCAAAACAAGGAGATGTGCTTAAGTAATCAAGTAACAGCTGCACCCAGGAGGAGGTGTGGGGGTGCAGGTGTGTGGGGAAGGAAGATAAAGGTGACCAGGATCAATAACTGGTGATAAGTTTAGACTGATATGATCAATATTTACTGAGCTACACATACAGAAGTCTGTCTCTCAGTATGGCGTCGGGCCGCCGTGTTCGCTAACCCAACACGCCAGACGTCTCGGTATGGAGCTGTAGAGGTTCCTAATGGTGTCCTGTGATAATCCATCCCATGCAGCTTGAACATCCTCACACAGTTCCTGCAGATGGTGCGGTAGGGGTGGAGGTGGAGGGACACCAGGCCTTCTGGGCGTGTGACAGTACACTGTTCATCTTGGTGCTGACCACGGTGCCTCCACACACGGATTCGTTGGGCGTCTCCACCAAGACTAAAGCGGGACTCGTCACTGAAGATGACCCGCTGCCATTCTGAGTCACTCCATGACAGTCTGGTACGACACCACTGCAGTCTTTGGCATGTCTCACGATGTCACACCGATCACTGCTAGACTGAGAATCATCCACCAGCCAAAACTATCCTGTGGGCAGCGTCCTGTGGGCAGCGTCCTGTGGGGCGGCGTCCTGTGTCCACTGATGAAGGACTAGAGGATGACCAACACTGCACTGTGCAGCAGCAGATGAGCTATCGTCTCTGACTGTCCATCTACAAGGTGGAGCAGCAAGGTAGGAGTGTCTAATAGAGTGGACAGTGAGTGAACAGTGATCCACTCACACCAGCACCACCCACACTAACACACCACCACCACTGTCAGTGTCACTGCAGTGCTGAGAATGATCCTCCACCCACATCATACCTGCTCTGTGGGGGTCCTATGGGGGTCCTGACCAAATGGTTCTCGAGAATGAGCTGAGGGTCTCCTGTAAAGAGCATCTGAGAAGACACATGCGTGCAGCTCTCAGACTCCCAGCCATGTTTACAATTTCTCTGCTTCTGATTAAACCCCGTGCGGCCCGCCTCTCCACCCCACCCCCCGCGGTTTTATTCCTGAACCTGCTTGTGGTTGTTATCTGTAAACTCGGCGGCTCCATGGCGCAGCAGCTGCGCGTGCAAATCGCTGAGAGGCGCTGCTCTAAATGTAAATGGATTTGGTAATTGCTGTCTTTTAAGGTGGAACTTTTCATCGACCCCTTTTGAAATATGAACTCGGCCTAATGCGAATTCCACACCCCGAATGTGCTGTGAATTACTGAAGTGTACTCGTTAGTGCTAAGCGTTCACGGCCTTGTATGCTAAAGCTAAAGCATAAAACTGGCTCTTCATTAGCCGCAGTAATCTCTGCACTCCGGCTCTGTAATATAAACAACGCGACGCTGCTTCCCGGAATAACAATCACGCATAAAGATAATCACTCCGGAATGTGTCTATGTGGGTTGTCAATAAAGTATAGACAGGATGCTTGTATCGCTAACGAGCAGTTTGGAAAGCCAACGCCACTGCGCTAATGAAGCCCACAGACTGTAGTCCAGCCTCTGCAGGCCTGTAGTCAGACACTGACCAGCGATGAACGGCGTTGAGGGGGCTGACAGACCGCCTGTAACTGTACACCTGCATAGGGGAGCTGTAATGCAGGTGTTTCTAATAAAGTGGCCAGTGAGTGGAAGCACAGTGTAGGTGTTTCTAATAAAGTGGCCAGTTAGGGGGGAGGCATTAGGTGGCTGTTTCTAATAAAGTGGCCAGTGAGTGAAAGTGCAGGGTGGCTGTTTCTGTTTAAGTGGCGAATTGGTGGAAGTGCAGGGTTGGTGTTTCCACTAAAGTGGCCAGTTGGTGGAAATGACCGCCCATCTTGTCCAGGCAGCTGATGGAGGATGCCCTCAAGATATGAGTAGCATGTGCACTGATACCTCACCCCTAATGAACCGCACCACAGCTCCCTGATGTCTGTGGTCTGATGCCGGAGTTTCTGACTACATGAGAGAGATTAGACTTTGTAGCACAGGGCTGCCGTCCGCTCCTCGTCACCATCCCATCCCATTCCCAGACAGGGGGAACTGCATCGCTAGCAGCTTCCTTACTGAGGTGATGAGCCAGTGTACCGGTCACTGAACACGACGTAGCGTCAGGCTTCAGCTCAGCACTGTAACTCACATAGCGTCTTTACTAACACCACTGTACCAGAGACGGCGCCGCACCCCGACTCCTCAGGTAGCTTACTGAACCCTACAGGACTGGCATCACCTGGCGTGGTCTGGTGAGTGGCAGTACCAGTTGTTTGGGGCTGATGATGGGGTTTGTGTGTGGTGCAGAGTCCATGAAGCCATGTTGTCAATGAGGCACTGTGCAGGCTGGTGGTGGGGTGTGTTCTCATGGTGGAGGTTCCACTGGTCCACCTAAACACGTCATTGACCGGTGCCCGCTGCAATACACTGCTTGGTGACCGTTTGCAGACCTACCTGGACTTCATGTACCCACACGCTGATGTGATACTCCAGCAGGATGATGCACCGTGCCACTGAGCTCAAGCTGTCCAGAGATGGTTCGAGGAGCGTTCCGGAGAGGCCTGATGACTGCCGTGGCTGGCACGTTCACCCGACATGAGCCCACCCGAGGCGCTCCAGTATCAGGCCTCGCTCAAACTCTGGTAGTTCATCTCCTTGCCATGAGCACGCTGGCCAGTGTTCAACCTCACTCACAAGATAACACCTCGCAGCTTATACAGGAGTGGGCGTTCCCAAGCCGTCCAACTTCATAATCAGTCTAGGCACTGATATCACATGACCTTTGATGGACAGTGTATTATTTGATACAGACAGATTACTGAAGGAAAGCTTATACATGTGTATCAGTGCCGGCGTCCCTCATTATTAACCACAGACGTTCTGTACACTCCTGCGCTGCAGGGGGCAGCGTTTCCTGCATATGGGGTAGGAACCACTCCCAAGCACAATGCAAGCACAGACAGGTTGCGGGGCAAAAGCGACTGCTGTTCCCTGTGGTTCCCTACGTCTAGCGATAGATCTACCAGCGGTCCGCCTGGCAGCAGCCAAGGGTCTCCACTCTTCCGCTCGGAACAGATCATGGATGTGGAGGCATTTTGGTTGGAGGGAAAACATGACAGACGGATGGACGGACGGACGAGACCTTTACCTTTTGTAGAGAATGTACATGTGAATTAGGACACTCAGGTAACACCACAAACTGAAGCCGACGACTCGACTGTATGGAATTCCATCTCGTCATATCTCCTGCAGATCCCGGTCTCCGGTCTAATCAGACCATTAGGCTGAGCGAATCTCTGCAGGGCTGCATCGTGATGAAACTGCCAGACAGGCCTGAAGTGTGAGATCCGGAGTGAATACCGGATAACTAGTGATCCGACTTTACCTGGGACTCCCATCTTTACCTTCAGCTCCCTCCGACTCCGCTGTGGCTCTCTGGAAACCTGTGGTACGGCCATGGCTCCCCTTATACACACCACGAGACGGATGAGCCATGCTTCTGTTTGTCTCTGTCTCCTCACTAAATCGATCAGCCGGAGGGGGACACACATGCCTCTGCACTCCCTCTGCCTCCATGATACACCAGGTACGTGGAGGAGCCGTGACTGATGGGAGTAAACAAACGGTTCTGATTCCCAGGACCTCTCGGGGCGTTCCGTAGGACACGCCGGATTCACATGGAGCTGCTTCTCTTCTCGCGCGTCTTTCTACCCAGTAACGGCCGCAGTGGTACCGAGAGAACGTAGTCGGTAGAACAGCGGGACTAAAGAACCGGTTCAGTCCAGATCTACACTGTACACCCAGTAACTGCTGATCCAGCACCTAACCGGGACCTGGTGCTGCAGTAACTACCTCAACACCAGGTGTTACACACTGCTGTGAGGATTTGATTGAGTATTTGCATGACCACATATGACCATGATTGAGTATTACTAATGTCAGGTACTGGTGCTGAACATTGCTGTGAGGGTTTGATTGAGTATTACTGATATCAGGTACTGATGCTGAACATTGCTGTGAGGGTTTGATTGAGCATTAGTGAGGTCAGGGTACTGATGTTGAACATTGCTGTGAGTATTTGATTGAGTATTACTGATGTCAGGTACTGATGTTGAACATTGGTGTGAGGATTTGATTGAGTATTACTGATGTTGGGTACTGATGCTGAACATTGCTGTGAGGGTTTGATTGATTATTACTGATGTCAGGTACTGATGTTGAACATTGGTGTGAGGATTTGATTGAGTATTACTGATGTTGGGTACTGATGCTGAACATTGCTGTGAGGGTTTGATTGATTATTACTGATGTCAGGTACCGATGTTGAACATTGCTTTTGATTGAGCATTAGTGAGGTCAGGTACTGATGTTGAACATTGCTGTGAGGATTTGATTGAGTATTACTGATGTCAGGTACTGATGTTGAACATTGCTGTGAGGATTTGATTGAGTATTACTGATGTCAGGTACTGATGTTGAACATTGCTGTGAGGATTTGATTGAGTTTTACTGATGTCGGGTACTGATGCTGAACATTGCTGTGAGGATTTGATTGAGTTTTACTGATGTCGGGTACTGATGCTGAACATTGCTGTGAGGGTTTGATTGAGTATTACTGATGTCAGGTACTGATGTTGAACATTGCTGTGAGGATTTGATTGAGTATTAGTGAGGTCAGATGCTGATGTTGGAACATTACTGTGAGGATTTGATTGAGTATTACTGATGTCAGGTACTGATGTTGAACATTGCTGTGAGGATTTGATTGAATGTAAAGATCATTTTGATCTGCTCGAGGCTCCAGAGCTCTCGTTCCACCAGTCAGTGCCTTCCTATGGGGATAACAGACGCCGTATCAGCGATTCGAGGCTGAGTTTACATGGAGGACTGTCTGGATACTTTTGGACACTGTGCCCCTCCTGTAATTCTGTTTGCCCTTTCCTCTAATGAATCCTGCTGCTGGGCACTGGTCACTCTGTTTAGCATTTCTATCTCCTCCCGCTGCCCTCGGAGCTCTGAGTCATCGCCGTGTTTACGAGGGTTTGGCTCAGCTGCTGCTGATTTGCTGTTTGGCCATGAGCCAGCTCCTCCTGCAGCACTGGACATGACCGAGCCGTCCACAGCACTGACCACTCCGAACGACCAGACACACCAGCGACCACATGGGCTTTCCTTCTCATCCTGTATCTCCCCGAAACAGCATCCACACTCGATACGTTTACTCAGACATGTACAATCGTTACCTTAGAACACGAGTATATACCACAGTACCTACACTTAGAGCTTAGAGTTATACACTCCACCTAATGAGAAACTGTAGAGCAGACTCAGTCTATACCACAGTACCTACATTTAGAGCTTAGAGTTATACACTCCACCTAATGAGAAACTGTAGAACAGACTCAGTCTATACCACAGTACCTACATTTAGAGCTTAGAGTTATACACTCCACCTAATGAGAAACTGTAGAGCAGACTCAGTCTATACCACAGTACCTACATTTAGAGCTTAGAGTTATACACTCCACCTAATGAGGAACTGTAGAACAGACTCAGTCTATACCACAGTACCTACATTTAGAGCTTAGAGTTATACACTCCACCTAATGAGAAACTGTAGAACAGACTCAGTCTATACCACAGTACCTACATTTAGAGCTTAGAGTTATACACTCCACCTAATGAGAAACTGTAGAACAGACTCAGTCTATACCACAGTACCTACATTTAGAGCTTAGAGTTATACACTCCACCTAATGAGGAACTGTAGAACAGACTCAGTCTATACCACAGTACCTACATTTAGAGCTTAGAGTTATACACTCCACCTAATGAGAAACTGTAGAACAGACTCAGTCTATACCACAGTACCTACATTTAGAGATTAGAGTTATACACTCCACCTAATGAGGAACTGTAGAACAGACTCAGTCTATACCACAGTACCTACATTTAGAGCTTAGAGTTATACACTCCACCTAATGAGAAACTGTAGAACAGACTCGGTCTATACCACAGTACCTACATTTAGAGCTTAGAGTTATACACTCCACCTAATGAGAGACTGTAGAACAGACTCGGTCTATACCACAGTACCTACATTTAGAGCTTAGAGTTATACACTCCACCTAATGAGAAACTGTAGAACAGACTCAGTCTATACCACAGTACCTACATTTAGAGCTTAGAGTTATACACTCCACCTAATGAGAGACTGTAGAACAGACTCGGTCTATACCACAGTACCTACATTTAGAGCTTAGAGTTATACACTCCACCTAATGAGAAACTGTAGAACAGACTCAGTCTATACCACAGTACCTACATTTAGAGCTTAGAGTTATACACTCCACCTAATGAGGAACTGTAGAACAGACTCAGTATATACCACAGTACCTACATTTAGAGTTTAGTGTTATACACTCCACCTAATGAGGAACTGTAGAACAGACTCAGTCTATACCACAGTACCTACATTTAGAGTTTAGAGTTATACACTCCACCTAATGAGGAACTGTAGAACAGACTCAGTCTATACCACAGTACCTACATTTAGAGCTTAGAGTTATACACTCGACCTAATGAGAACCTGTAGAACAGACTCAGTCTATACCACAGTACCTACATTTAGAGCTTAGAGTTATACACTCGACCTAATGAGGAACTGTAGAACAGACTCAGTCTATACCACAGTACCTACATTTAGAGCTTAGAGTTATACACTCCACCTAATGAGAGACTGTAGAGGAACCACGGAACCCTTTTGGGACGGTTCTTTAAAGGCTGCTGTTGCTCTTTTTTGGTCATCTAAGTTTCAGGAGAATCTGATTGATGGGTTTTAACAGCTCGGCCTTTAAAGCGGCCTTTGTGAGAACATCTGAGAACTTTGTGAATGGTGGATGAATTCAGAGTCTGGTGAAATGTTCACAGCACCCTGGGGAGTCTAGAACATGCACGTTGCAATGTCATTCAGTCCCAGACAAAGTGCGATTCATGAGCAGCGAGCGGCGGTCCAATCACTGCGCTGCTAGTGCTACACGTTAGCATAAAAGTTGTGCTGGAGACCAAACGTTTCAAGGACTGTGCGTCCTACAGCCGGCAGGACTTTGCTCCAGCCTCGGTGTATCAGATATCTCTTTAAAGCATGTGGCGTCGAGATTATCTCTCCAATCAAAGGGACTCAAAATTACTGCCTTTGTAGCGCAGACGATTGCACCCGAGAGCCGCGCAGTCGTAGCCAGTGTAAATAAGAAGGGATAACCTTTATAAACGTCCCTGATATCCTTTATCGTATAGCGTTTCCTGGAAGCTCTCTCTGGATACCCACACATGGAGCAGACATCAATCTGCGCTGATAAGTCGAAGGCTGAAGTGAGCTTAAATTGGTTGGCGGTGCAGTTGCTGCGCGGCTATAATTCAGCAGAGATGATATAAAAACCCGTTTCAGTCGTATGGAAACTCGTTACCGCGACGTTTCTGCCTGCACAGCTGCTCCCCGGAAGCCTTGCGGGGGGGAATTAAGGATGGGATGTTTTGGGAGTGGAATTTTTCTGCACGCCTCAGACTTTGCGTGGTTTGACGGTTTGATGTTGGTGGAGGTGGCAGCGCGCCGGCGACCTGCTTTAGGACGACCTGTAAAACATGCTCCCCTCTCATACGAACATTTACAGTCGTGGTCCAGACGGCGATTACGCTTTTTATAGGATCCCGGCTCCCTGTATGTCGGAGGATCTCGGGACGAGCGGGCTCCTCTGCTCCTCGTCTTTCTGCCCCAGACAGTACAGCATCTGCCTGCAGCTCTTCACTGCGCTTCTGGGGCCAGTTGGGTCTGGACGGTGCTCCGCTTGTGTCTGCCGGCTGTCTTGTTCTTGGCAGGGCTTCATACTGTAGTCTGGACCACAGGGACGTCCTGTGCATCCAAGAGAATGGCTGAAGACTACAGCGGTGTGCGAGTCCAGTCAGACAGCAGGCTGTGTTGGTTTCTTAATGATGCAGTCCACCTCACGGTTTCTACAGTCACTATACCAGCTCCACTGACCATACAGGACACTCTGTAGGTGTACAGGTCCAGACTATAGTCCATCTGTTTCTCTGTGTACTGTATTACGCTGTTCTTCAATGGTCAGGACCCCCACAGGACCACCACAGAGCAGGTAGTGTGTGGGTGGTGGATCATTCTCAGCACTGCAGTGACACTGACGTGGTGGTCGTGTGGTAGTGTGTGTGGTGCTGGTGTGAGTGGATCAGACACAGCAGTGCTGCTGAACACCTCAGTGTCACTGCTGGACTGGGAATTGTCCACCAACCAGAACTATCCAGCCAACAGCGTCCTGTGGGCAGCGTCCTGTGGGCAGCGTCCTGTGGGCAGCGTCCTGTGGGCAGCGTCCTGTGGGCAGCGTCCTGTGGGCTGCATTTTGTGAGCTGCGTCCTGTGGGCTGCGTCCTGTGGGCAGCGTCCTGTGGGCTGCGTCCTGTGGGCTGCGTCCTGTGAGCTGCGTCCTGTGGGCAGCGTCCTGTGGGCAGCGTCCTGTGGGCAGTGATGGACTAGAGGATGGCCAACACAAACTGTGCAGCTGAGCTACCTAAAGCCAGCTAAAAATGACCCCCTGTGACTGAACCTTACCCAACACCGTGTAACGCCTCCACCAGCACCAGTAACAGCTGGGACTGGATCGGGCATGTACTGGACGAGGTTCTGGATGTAGCCACATCAGTGTTTAGACACTTGGTCAGGTGCATCAGAGAACTGGTCAGGTGGTCCAGATGTGGTGGAGGCCTTCCCTGGCACAGTTCCGAGGAGAATTCCCTGTAGGCTGGGATTGTATCCACTGCTGGTAGACCCGTATGACCGTACGCTTCCATACACCTGCAGATTCAGCTACTTCCTTCACTTGGCCACGCCCACATGCAGTCCCTCCTTTTAGCCAATCATTAACATCTGCTCTGGAGCCATTTTCCACACATGGAAAGAGACACTCCCTGCACTGTAGCATGTATGGACCCCGTCACTCGCAGAAGTGTTTTTCCTAACAGCACAATACAGTGTGTAATCTCCGTGAGCTCGTATATAGTTTGGGTGTGTGTGCTTGGCCTCCTCCGCTCTGTAAGTGTACCACTGGTGTGCGTGCTCGTTCTCTGTAGGGAGTCGCTACAGTAAAAGAGGTTAAACCTTATAAAGCTTCCTGACACTCCCACAACTCCTTGCTTATATATCATCCACCGAGTGATTCCTAGGGGAACCGAGTGTGGGACTCTTCCCTGAGAGTAGTTCCGCTGTAGGTCGACCTCTGACAGCGTCTTTGTGCGTCCTGTAGGGTTTTCTCTACATGTAAATAATGGATTATGAAGCCGAGCCAAAACAATATCGACTGCTCTCCTGCGGTGGGCCGCGTCGTGACATATTCGGCTGATGGGTAGAGCAAAGCAGTCGGGGCAGGGAGGCAAACAGGATAATACTGATAAAGGAAAATATGACCGTCATATGGGCCCCATAGCAAGGGCACCTCATAACGCCCAACTATAGCTAATCCCTGCAGTTTCCTGGATAGTGCTGTATGTCCTGAATGGTGTCCAGGTCCCGCTGTTGGCTGCTGTGGAGAATGCAGGAACCTCGCAGTACAGACGTATAGACGTTTTCTCTCGGCCCTTTTTTCCAGACCGTGTAAATCCGCGTGACCGATGAGGCCGGGGTCGTGTTTAGGAGGGAGGTCTCCGGCTGGTATGTTGTATGTTGCTCAGTGTCAAGATCTCCAGACCACAGGGAGTTCCATCGTTGTGGGGTATGAAGTGCCGAGCTCCTCTAAGACCATGTGGATCGATAAAGAGAGAGATTAACCCGGGAGAGTCGAGGCTTTCGCTTCGGCATCATACAGATTGATTTTAGATTTTAATCTGATTTTCCTCGCGTCTGCTCTAGGAAGCGCTCTGGGGACGTATTGATGGATTACATTATAGATGTATGTGCTGCGGATCACTGGATGTGTTCTTGTTGCTGTTCAGTGGAATCTGAAAGCTGATTGGTCAGCTGGAAGATGAAGTGGATTTTATATAAATATTGTTTTGAGTTGTTTGTGAAGTCGAAGTCAAAGGGACGAAACAGGAAGTTACAACACAGAATTATTAAAAGCTAAAGAGAAAAGTGGGGCTCCTAACACCCACCTGGAAGAGGTGGTAGACCCACCAACACGGCCCCCCACCATGAGATAGACAGCTCTTACTTCTCTAACAGAGAGGAGAACATCAAGCTCCACTCCTTCTTCAGATCTGAGAACCTCCACAGGTGTCTCAGTCCATCCTTCCACTGTGAGAGACACCTCCACACTACGGAGTTCTGAAAGGATGGAGCTGCCTGTGTTCCAAACGCACCACACACGGGCTTGTATCCGCCAGTTTCTCAGTCGACATTTTTCATTCCACCTTAAATGGATCAGCAGATGTGTGTTGGTGCCTGTGTTGGTGCCTGTGCTGGTTCCTGTGCTGGTGCCTGTGCTGGTGCCTGTGCTGGTGCCTGTGCTGGTTCCTGTGCTGGTTCCTGTGCTGGTGCCTGTGCTGGTGCCTGTGCTGGTGCCTGTGTTGGTGCCTGTGCTGGTTCCTGTGCTGGTTCCTGTGCTGGTTCCTGTGCTGGTGCCTGTGCTGGTGCCTGTGCTGGTTCCTGTGCTGGTGCCTCTGCTGGTGCCTGTGTTGGTGCGTGTGCTGGTGCCTGTGCTGGTGCCGGTGCTGGTGCCGGTGCTGGTGCCTGTGCTGGTGCCTGTGCTGGTGCCTGTGCTGGTGCTGGTGCTGGTGCCTGTGCTGGTGCCTGTGCTGGTGCCTGTGCTGGTGCCTGTGTTGGTGCCTGTGTTGGTGCCTGTGTTGGTGCCTGTGCTGGTTCCTGTGCTGGTGCCTGTGCTGGTGCCTGTGCTGGTGCCTGTGCTGGTTCCTGTGCTGGTGCCTGTGCTGGTGCCTGTGCTGGTGCCTGTGCTGGTTCCTGTGCTGGTGCCTGTGCTGGTGCCTGTGCTGGTGCTTCTGCTGGTGCCTGTGCTGGTCCGAGCGATGTTATGTACGAAGTCATTTCATGTTAAATGCAGCTTCCTCCGTTATCTGATATCTTACATCGGATCAGAGTCCAGTCCTTCAGACAATAACACGCTGAAAACGCTGCTGTAGGTTCTATACAGAACCGTATAACTTTCAACTCTCATTATTGTGCTTATTAAAATTCCTCATACATCATATTCTCCAGTTTTCTGTAATACATTTAGCCTCGACCACTTAACGTTCAAATTCCATCCAAAGTGTGTTTGGAAGCTCGTGACATATTTGTGGAGTCGGTTGGCATGTTGTTTTTGATAAATGAAAAATTTGAAAAAATGAGATTTAAGGTATCAGTGGATTTAAATATTAGGGGATTTAAGGTGGCAGTGTTTTCAAGAAGCTTGTGAATTTAAGGTAGCAGGAGATTTAAGGCAGTGGATTTAAGGTGGCAGTGAACAAACATTCATACAGTCTCACAAATGTACGTGTGTACACATACCCACACGCTGTTTCCAAACGCATATCCTTCAGGAAATCATCAGCCCCCGTCTCTCTCTTGGTTTTCTAGGGTTAGATGTAGAAGATGAAAGTAGATTTCAAAGTTTTCTGTTTCTAAATAATAACAAGCTGTTTATGTTTATGAAATCCAGCTCAGTCCTATGAATGAGTCTGGGTACAGTGGTTGCCAGGGGAACGGTACTGGTCTGACTGCACTGGGCCGAGTAAAGTTTGGTGGAGGGCAATCATGGTGTGGGGGTGTGGTTCAGGAGTTGGGCTCCGCCCCTTAGTTCCAGTGAGAGGAACTCTTAATGCTTCAGCAGACCAAGCAGACCATTCCATCCTCCCAACTTTGTGGGGACAGTTCGGGGACGGCCCCTTCCTGTTCCAACATGAGAGCCAGGCCTTCTCGTCCGACATCAGAGTCTGACCTTGCAGAAGTACTTCTGGAGGAATGGTCAGAAATTCCCATAACCACATTCCTAACCTTGTGGAAAGAATTTCCAGAGGAGCTGGAGCTGTTGTAGCTGTAAAGGGTGGAGCATCATATTAAACCCTATGGATTAAGACCGGGAGGTCACTCCAGGTCGTATGCGTGTGAAGACAGGTGAGCGAATACCTCGGGCAGTGTAGTGTAAGCCTGTGTGTCGATGCTGAGTAAGCCTTAGTATGTGCCAGTGTTGGTCGGGTACAGGGCTAACCGTCTTGAAGCAGAGCTCGTCGCAGTGTAACGAGGAGCGGTGTATCGCCAGGCTAATCCAGGTGGGCTGTTATCGTCCAGGGTCTTTCGTTTCCTCTTAGCGTGTGGGTTAGAGCTGCTCTCACGTTTCTCAGATGGTCAGATCGGTCAGTGTGATAGGGCAGCAGGGGATGCACAGCCAGTGAAACTGAATACACCGGTTAACCAGTGGGATCATGTGGGCAGGTGTGTTCCGTTTCGGGGGACTAACACTCACCTGTGAAGGCCTTAGCCACTAATCTGTAGAGATACACTAACACATCAGCTCGGACTGACTTTACCCAGACAAGCTCCTCATATAATTCAGAACTAAATATATACATGTATTTATATAAGCATATATTCTTAATTAAGATTAAACAGGGGGGTGAGGGGTAAAGAGCGGGTTTGGTGTGAGGTGGTTCAGATGCTCTGTACAGTGGTGGTGACAGGAACCAGGGTTCTCCATATCTAGAACACACACATAGACACTTTATTGACTGTCTAGAACCACCAGTGAACCTACACGTGTCTTCTGAGTGTATATGGAATGTTGGTGATGAAAATCTGGAAAACCTGGAAATACTAAGTTCCTTTGGGGGACTATTTGACCTCACAGCGCCCTGCAGCATGTATCCCTCCACCATGAATGGAGTTTAAGGCTGAGATCTTCTCCACACTATCATAAACAGCGTCTCAGACATCAGGCAGCGTATTCAGAACCACCTCCTGTAGTACCTTTCTGTGAGGGAGCTTTTAGAGGGGACGTCTGGAAAAGTGTATATAAGTACACCACACAGATACGTGTACATGTAGCTGGAACGCTGATCAGCGTAAACACTGCTGTCTGAATCCTGCAGCCTGAAACGAGCCTGAATATTCCGCCATGCGTATCCGGGTGAGGAGCTCCCTCCGACTTCAGGAGGGAAGTCTGATTCATCACTGGGGTTTTCCACAGCCGTGAAATGCAGGAGCTGTATGTTTCTAAATGACCTGAGGTTTTCCTGCTCTGGCTGGATTTCAGGAATGTCTTTTATCCTGTGGAGGCGTGTGAGTGTGGAGGTGAATGCACCTGCCCATTATTATTATTATTATTATTATTATTATTATTATTATTATACTCCATCATGTAAACATTATTCTCTATACTCCAGCTTTTCCGTTACTGCCCCTCTCTCTCTGTTACCGCATCCTTCAGGCCCTGGAGGAAAGTCGGAATGTTGGTGTTACTCTGAGAACGTCCTGATTCCGAAAGATTCCTGTCTGTATTTGCCTTTGCAGTGGAATGATAAATAAACAGCCGTGGAGTTTATTTTTAGGAGATGGTGTTATGGTTCAGGGGAAGAGAGTCCAGCTGCCACTATATTAGGTACACTCTGTAGCACAAGGTAGGCGTTTCTAATAAAGTGGCCGGTGAGCGGAAGCAGATGGCAGGTGTTTCTAATAAAGTGGCCAGTGAGCAGAAGGTGGGTGTTTCTAATAAAGTGGCCAGTGAGCAGAAGGTGGGAGTTCCTAATAAAGTGGCCAGTGAGCAGAAGGTGGGAGTTCCTAATAAAGTGGCCGGTTAGTCGAAGCAGAAGGTGGGTGTTTCTAATAAAGTGGCCAGTTAGTGGAAGGAGAAGGTAGGCGTTTCTAATAAAGTGGCCAGTGAGCGGAAGCAGATGGCAGGTGTTTCTAATAAAGTGGCCAGTGAGCAGAAGGTGGGTGTTTCTAATAAAGTGGCCAGTGAGCAGAAGGTGGGAGTTCCTAATAAAGTGGCCAGTTAGTGGAAGGAGAAGGTAGGCGTTTCTAATAAAGTGGCCAGTGAGCGGAAGCAGACGGTAGGTGTTTCTAATAAAGTGGCCTACAGGGAGTATAAAGTCTGCAGTGATGGTTCTGCCAGTTCCCCATCAGCTGTTCTGTGTTAGGTTCCGCACTCAGTACGAGGCTCAAAACATCCATTTCATGTGTGTGGAAAGTCGGATCTCCACGGAGCCCCTCAGAAAAGCGCAGGGATCATAAATTGTGCTTCCCTGGATCCTCAGACGGCTCCGACTCCTCTCACAATGAAGTTAGTGTGAGCTCCTTAGAGCGGTTCTGATCAGGGCTGGGCCGCGTTAGAACCCGTCCCTCAGAGAAGATCCAGATTAGTGCGCTGATATACGACCACATCTGCACGTCTCAGCCACATGTTGGTCCCAGCCTGGGATGGAAGGTTGTTCGGGGTATGGAGGGAGTTTAGATTTTTACTAAACTGTACAGATCACAGACAGACAGGAGGCCCTGGAACAGTCCCGCACATTCCCAACCGCACACTGGATATATAATAAACTCGGAAGCTCGGCCTTCTCCTGAACTTACAGAGGAATAAGAACACTCCTATCTGACCGCACCTTAAAACGATCAGTTCTGGCACACGGTCCGCACCGTTTCCGATATATTGTCCAAAGCCAGCTTCTAAATGGATTTGGATCAGTTCATTCACCGGTAATGTGAAGTGATGAGATTCTTTCTCCATCTCTCCGGCCTGCCTCGCTTTTCTCTCTTCTCTTTTACCTTTTCTCTCTTTTCTCTCTTCTCTTTTACCTTTTCTCTCTTTTCTC
>JAMWET010004055.1:35000-37500 GCA_024036415.1 Prochilodus magdalenae | reverse complement strand
CGACTTAGCAAAGACCACTCTGGAACACTGTGGGAACACTGTGGGAACACTCTGGAACACTGTGGGAACACTCTGGAGCACTGTGGGAACACTGTGGGAACACTGTGGGAACACTCTGGAACACTGTGGGAACACTGTGGAACACTCCGGAACACTGTGGAACACTGTGGGAACACTGTGGAACACTCCGGAACACTGTGGAACACTCTGGAACACTGCTTAACCAGTTCAGCTGTTGTTGTTGTTGTTGTTGTTGTCGTCGCTGCGGTTGCTGAGCAGCAGGGTGATGGAGCTGTTCTCAGCTCTGTTTTATTGAGGTCTGATCTGTCTCTCATGCAGACCCCGCTCTGTCAGGCTGTGAGATGGATGTGTTCTCCGCGGTTGGATTAAAGGTCAGACTCATCTCCTAACCGTCTCCTCCGCCTGTCTGCCGCTGATGGACTCACTTCCGTCCTCCGTTTCTCCTTCTGGAGGAAATAAACTAAATAACACCAGGAAGAAACCGCAGCGCAGCAGGGGACGTCCCTTTAGGGCTGTTTCACAGAGACGCTGCAGAGCATGTCAGCCTGACGTCACCCACATCTCCAGCAGACTGTGAGGAATGTAACACACCTGTGTAAGTCAGGTGTGAGTCCGTTTCAGAGTGTATGGGAGTAGTAGTCCATCTGAGCAGCCCGTGATGACAAGGGAGCCACCATCTTTGTTTTACTGTGTGTTAGAATGTCCAGCGTGTGACAGCTGGTCACTGAGCGAGACCACGGTGTTAATAGACATATAGCACAGGTAGCATACCATGCTCCGTTAGGACTGGAACCGGAGGAGCTATAGGCCTACCTGAGCATGTAGACCTCCAGATACCGACACCAGAACATCCTCGATCAGAGAAACGACTCGGGTTGGTGCGTTTGATTCAGTTTCCCTCTGAAAGGTTCAGCTATGGGGCAGAATGAATCACCTGCAGCTTCTACGTGCTCCTCGCTTGTTCTCACAGTTAAGGAGCTACAGACCGCGGAGCTGCACGTACACTGTGATGGTGTAATGAGTCGAGTTCAGTACATAGATCCCACATACCATCAACCTCAAACACGGTTCCTCCTCCTTCAAATACGAATCCCGAATTTCCAAAAGAGGAAGACGGGCTGATTCCCAAATCCTACACTGTTACAGACAGACTCATTAATATTCACACCCCCAACGGAGCTACAGAACCAACATGGTGGACTGTGTGGAGAACTCCAGCGTTCCAGGCTGGGAAGGGGATGGCAGCACTCTTCATTTCCTTCCCAAGGATCCCACCTGTCAGCGGTACATGGTGGCTGTTCATCTTTAATCCAGGCTGGAGTTCTTCCTGTTCACCAGCTTCCTAATCCAATGTTCCGTTCCACCTTAAATACTGCAAAAGTTACACTCTAGCTGCACCATTTAAGGTGGAACAGAGAATTCCCAACACAAGCTGGAGAACAGGAACTCCAGCTCCACATCTTTAACAGGATTCCGGAACACCTTTAATCCTGCAGTCTGCACATTCCACTCCGGACCGGAACACCTCTAATCCTCAGTCTCATTCCAATTCAGATCCCAAACCTCTCTGGACAATATGGAGCAGCTCCGCTCAGCGTCTGACCCTGAAGAGACTGAAGAGAGGAGCAGCTCCACCTTTATTAGCACCACCACCCCAACAGCAGCCTGTAAGTAGCAGCCATGCTGTGTGATTGTATCCGTGTGTGGCGGTTGGAGCAGATCATCTTAAACTGAGAGCTCCATAGTGAGGATCAGCTTTACTCTACTGTGTGTTGGTGTCCAGATGGAGCCAGTAGCTAGCACAGGGAACGCTAGCTACTAGCATTAGCTCCAAGTAACTAGCATAGCTAACTCAATAGTATGGGGGCGGAGCTTATTTACACAGAGGCTCATTTTATTTAGTCTAAAGAGGAAACAGCTGGTTTCATTCTAGAACCAGATCAAAGGGAGGAAATGGGCACAGTGTAGAACCACATCTGGGTACACTGCAGCCCAAACAAACAACATACCTTATATCTAGAACATCAGAGAACCACCTAAACACTGAATTAAGGAGTTCTATGTCAGAGAGTGTGAGGGAGTGTGTGTGTGTGTGTGTGTGAGAGAGAAAGGGGGGGGGTGGGAGAGAGAGAGGGTGTGTGTGTGAGAGAGAGAGAGAGAGAGAGAGAGAGAGAGAGAGAGAGAGAGAGAGAGAGAGAGAGAGAGAGAGAGAGAGAGAGGGTGTCTGTGTGAGAGAGAGAGTGAGAGTATGAGAGATGCTCTGGGGAGATAAAGTGAGGGAGGACGTGTGGGGCTTTACAGAAGAAGCTAAGCAGAGCAGCCTGCAGATCACAGCTAAGAGCATGACGAGAGAGAGAGAGAGAGAGACAGAGAGAGAGAGAAGGGTAAAGAAGATTGAAGGGGACCAGAGAGAGGGGGGCTGGGGGATATAGATGGGGAAAGAGGAAAAGAAAGAAAAGAGGGGGGAGAGCATGAACTA
>JAMWET010004055.1:27500-32500 GCA_024036415.1 Prochilodus magdalenae | reverse complement strand
AGAGGCCATGTGATCAAAGCATTCCGTGTTCTCTGGACCTGGAACCCTGCTGTTCGGTACTGCGGACCAGAACCAGAGTCCAGACCAGAGCGTGGGGCGTCCTGCCAGAAACCCCTCCTGACTGACCGCAGGTGCGGGTGAAGGTATATCCGGAGATGGAGCGAGGTGTGTACGTGGCGTTCTGAGGTAGGATCCAGTGTTCTAGACGTAGTTCTAGGGAACTAGGAGAACTCTGAGCTGGAACACAGTTCCTCACTGCTCCACAATCGGAAGATAAACTCCGCCATGCAGATTGGAACCCAGATATAACCCGAACCAGAAACAGCACCGCTGCCGTGTCTGGACCACAGCTCATTTAAGGTGGACTGAGGAGAAGTGTCCTGTGGAATCAAAGTCTGGAATTCTTTTAGGAAGTCCTGGATCCTCTGGGATCCATCCGGCCTGTTCTCAGCACACAGTTCAAAACCCAGCCTCCGTGACGGTATGTGGGGGGTCATTAGTGCACCCGGGTGTCCTGGGTGACCCGCACGTCTGTGAAGCTCCATTAGTGCATGTGCTGCATCTAGAAGGCGTCTACTCCAGGGACGGTCTCGCTGATTCCAGCTGGACCAACCACGTCCTGCACGGATTACAGCGGCACGGCTCCGCAGGAAAAGAGTCCGGGTGACCTGCCTGCAGTCCAGACCGTCCAGTCACCCACTGGAAGCATCTGAGGCACTATGGAAGGAGGAACAGGACAAAGGAGACTCTGCGGAGAGGCTGGAATCTGATATCAAGCAGGAATGGAAACCTTTCACTTTCAGAACAGTCAGCTCCTCAGTTCCCCAACACTTACAGAGTGATGGTGATAGTTGAGCTGATCAACACCATGCTGATTATCTAGAACATCTAGAAATATAACTGAACGTGTGTTACAGAGCTGCATCAGTATGAGCTGCAGAACATCAGAGAGGATTTGGAGGTCCCCTGATTTAAACCGCAGACATGTAGTTTGGCTTCCTCTTGACTGCTGTAGTGAGCGGTATGGTGAGATCCGGAGTGCTCTCTGAGCCCTTCAGAGTCTGGAGAGGGTTTGAAAAGATCTCGAAACAATCAGGAACCAGACGTTCCACTGTCCAGGAGAACCTTTAAAACAACCACCAACATGACCTGGTCAAGCTGTTCTATGAAGTTCAGCCTGAGAGGCGATTGCAGGACCTCCACACGGGAGATGCACCAGGAGGAAACCCTCACTGTCAAAAACCATGCCAGAGCACACCGAGACAAAGACCAGGACCGGGAACGCTGTGGTGAGACTGATCAATCTGAAGGCGAGTTGGAAGACATGTTCTCCCATTAGAACCTCATTCCAGCTGTGAAGCATGGAGGTTGAAATGGTTGGGCTGCTTTGGTGCAGGAGGTCCTGCCAAGCTCTCCATCATAGGCTCCACTATGAGCTCTTTGGTGTATCAGAGGGTCCCCAAAGGGAACATCGGAGACCGCCTGTCCAGAAACCTGAAGCTGGAGTGGAGGTGGACCATGCGAGATGACTATGACCCATATCCACCAAGGACCATTCCAAAGGAAAGAAGTGGAGTTCTGGAATGGCCAAGTCAGAGTCCGGATCTCAATCCTACTGAGATGCCGTGGGGTGTGCAGAATCAGGCTGTATGCAAGGAACATCTCAAACATCGCACAGCTGGTGGAGTTCTCCCGGTCACAGTCAGAGAAGAGAGACGGACACGTCACCTAACCGAGGCTCAGCCACATGTATTGGGGTGCTATTAGGGTCCTGACCTTTTACCTCAATCAAATCCTCACAGCAATGTTCAACATCAGTACCTGACTTCACTAATACTCAATCAAATCCTCACAGCAATGTTCAACATCAGTACCTGACTTCACTAATACTCAATCAAATCCTCACAGCAATGTTCAACATCAGTACCAGACCTCACTAATACTCAATCAAATCCTTACAGCAATGTTCAACATCAGTACCTGGCCTCACTAATACTCAATCAGACCCTCACAGCAATGTTCAACATCAGTACCTGGCCTCACTAATACTCAATCAAATCCTTACAGCAATGTTCATCAGTACCTGACCTCACTAATACTCAATCAAATCCTCACAGCAATGTTCAACATCAGTACCTGACCTCACTAATACTCAATCAAATCCTCACAGCAATGTTCAACATCAGTACCTAATACGCAATCAAATACTCAATCAAATACTTAATCAAATCCTCACAGCAATGTTCCAGCATAGCGTGAAGCCCTCCCAGAGGAGTGGAGGCTGTAGGCGGTGCGGTTCTGGTCCGAGTGCCGGCGTGTCGTGCTAACGGTCTCTCCGTCGAGCTCTGCAGAAATACGGTCAAACCTTTTAACATCTGTAACATCTGTAAGAGGCCAAATCCCAGCATGCTCTGCCCGACCGTTAGCCGCGCTGCCATCCAGCAGTGGCATTCAGGCCTTTCCAATTTCATCATCATGAAGTGAAGTGAGGCCTGCGCCGCGGCAAATGTGCCCTAAAGTTTTATCCAATTATCCGCTTCACAGCTCTATATTTTCATTTCCATTAAAGATGAATTCCGAAGTGTCTGAGACGTAATTTGAAACTCTTGGTCTAAAACGCTCCGACTGGATCGCTCTTCAAAACTAATCCGTGTAAGATTGAGTTTTGCCACACCTCGCAGAGAGAGAGAGAGAGAGAGAGAGAGAGAGAGAGAGAGAGAGAGAGAGAGAGAAAGAGAAAGACAGAGAGAGAGAGACAGATAGAGAGAGACCGATAGATAGAAAGAGAGAGAGAGAGAGAGAGAGAGAGAGAGAGAGAGAGAGAAGGGGAGAGAGAGAGAGGTGAGTGAAAAAGCAAAACTAGAAAGATGGAGACAAAGGAAAATAGAGAAAGGTGGAAGGAGGAAGAGAGGACAAAAAGAAAGGAAGCATGGAAGAGGATAGAGACTAACAGTGAATTAAAGTGAGAGAGAGAAGGAAGAGCAAATAGACAGTGGGAGGAGAGTAAGAACAGCGGGGAGAAAGCAACTGAGAGTGAGAGCGAAGGAGAGAGTGAAGAGACTGTGGCAGAAAGAAAGAATGAGGGAGACAACAAAGAGCAGAAAAGAAAAGGTGATCGTGAGAGGAGAGGGGATGAGAGATGGAGAGACAGTGAGAAAGAGATGTGAGAAAGCAGAGAGAGAGAGAGAGAGAGAGAGAGAGAGAGAAAAAAGGGGAGAGAAGAAGAGAGAAATGGGGAAGCAAAAGACAGAGTGAAGGAGTGAAAAGGTAAAAGAGACTGAGGCAGACAGAGGAAGGAAAAAGAAAGGATGAGAGGAAAAGAAGGAGAGAGAGAGAGAGAGAGAGAGTGTGTGAGAGTATCCTCCCCCTCTGGATAGCTGTGGTCTCCCAGTGGTCAGGCTTTCTGCTCTTACTCAGCCGTGACCTGTAAGAGCTTACAGCGTCTGCTTCAACTCTTTACCCCCTATTACCCCCTTTTATTACTCACTCCCCCCATCTCCCCCTCCCCTCACCCCTCTATCGCCCCCTCCAGTCCCGGACCCCCTGTTAAACTCAGCTGAAGCTCCACCCACATTTCAGGCCCCCTATAAAAGTGGCTCCAACACACGGCCTTTCCACATCAGGGGCTTTTATACGGGGTTATTGAGGAGCTGGTCTCGCTGCGGAGGCTTTACTGAAACAGCCTGAGTGGGCTCATATAACGCCTCCTTTCAGGCTGTGACTCCCTTTAAACGTGGAGTAAAAGCCCCCCGGACTCCACCGCCTCCGAAACAGGCCGTAAAAGCAGAGAGCCTCCACCGCTCAGCTCCTCGCACACACGTACAGGCTGTTCCTCCGCACAGCTAATGACACAAGCTCCTTAGCAGGAGTTAGTGAGGTGGTCCATACCATCCATGCTCACCGATATGCTCCCGCTCAGATCTGATCAGAGACCGTGGGCCGTTCGGGTCACTGAGTGTTTGTTACTGAGTTCTGGAGCTACAGAGGCTCTAAATGAACGTGGTGCGGCTTTTGGTGCACAGCACATGGTATATGGCACTTGTATGGTCGTGTCTGGTGCTCAGGATAGTATGTGGTGCTTAACACACAGTGTCTGGTGCCTAACACACAGAGTCTGGGAGTTTTGTGAAGACCGTACGGCCTTACCGTCAGGAACAGATGGGTGGAGCTTTTATGCTGAACTTTTTACTATATGGACTGTATAGTGTAGGGGCTGTATGGTGTAGGGGCTGTATAGTGTAGGGGCTGTATAGTGTAGGGACTGTATAGTGTAGGGGCTGTATAGTGTAGGGGCTGTATAGTGTAGGGGCTGTATAGTGTAGGGGCTGTATAGTGTAGGGACTGTATAGTGTAGGGGCTGTATAGTGTAGGGGCTGTATAGTGTGGGGACTGTATAGTGTAGGGGCTGTATGGTGTAGGGGCTGTATGGTGTAGGGGCTGTATAGTGTAGGGACTGTATAGTGTAGGGGCTGTATAGTGTAGGGACTGTATAGTGTAGGGGGTGTATAGTGTAGGGGCTGTATAGTGTAGGGGCTGTATAGTGTAGGGGCTGTATAGTGTAGGGGCTGTATAGTGTAGGGACTGTATAGTGTAGGGGCTGTATAGTGTAGGGGGTGTATAGTGTAGGGGTGTATAGTGTAGGGGCTGTATAGTGTAGGGGCTGTATGGTGTAGGGGCTGTATGGTGTAGGGGGTGTATGGTGTAGGGGCTGTATGGTGTAGGGGGTGTATAGTGTAGGGGCTGTATGGTGTAGGGGCTGTATGGTGTAGGGGCTGTATGGTGTAGGGGCTGTATGGTGTAGGGGCTGTATGGTGTAGGGGCTGTATGGTGTAGGGGCTGTATGGTGTAGGGGCTGTATGGTGTAGGGGCTGTATGGTGTAGGGGCTGTATGGTGTAGGGGCTGTATAGTGTAGGGACTGTATAGTGTAGGGGCTGTATAGTGTAGGGGCTGTATGGTGTAGGGGCTGTATGGTGTAGGGGCTGTATAGTGTAGGGGCTGT
>JAMWET010004055.1:17500-22500 GCA_024036415.1 Prochilodus magdalenae | reverse complement strand
CCCGCAGCAGCTTGGGGTCAGTCTGTAGGGGGCGCTGCGCTCCCAGCCAGTGAATTCCAGTACAGTAAAAACGAACTGCTCTGTCTATGTTCTGGGTGCTGCGCAGCTAGCCGAGACCCTGCATCAGCCAATCCAAAGGGCCGTGTCCCCTGACATGACATGGTGACACCATGACCTTGAGTCCAAGGAAAATGCTCCTCAGGTATCGTCTATCTGCCGTTGATAAGTTACAAGTTGTACACGGCCCGAAGACAAACTAGCCTTTGTGGAGACCCTTGCTTTCGGCTGTGGGGGGTTTTACAGGGTTTGTCTCGCTATGAACCCACATCTTCCTGTTTTGGTTGCCCAGCTTGTTCTTCAGGGATGATCTAATAAGGATAGCCTGCTAGCTGAGGCTAGCTCTCTTTGTATGAGCTGGGCAGCCCAGGAAAACGGCCAACAACCGAAATACATTGCCTGACCAAAAATGGTCCCACTCTAATATTTGGTTGGAGCGCCGTTAGCTTTGGTCACGTCACGCATTCGCTGTGGCACCGTTTCCACAAGCTTCTGCACTGTCACAACGTTGATTTCTGTCCAGAGCTGGATTAACTTCTCCCCAAGATCTGGTACTGATGATGGGAGATCTGGACCACTTCGTCCTCTCCAGCACATCTTAAAGATTCCCAATGGGGTTCAGGTTTGGACTCTGTGGTGGCCAATCCATGTGTGAGAATCTCCTGCTCCCTGAACCGGTCTTCTACTATCTGAGCCTGATGAATCCTGGCAGTGTCATCTTGGAATATGGCCGTGTCATCAGGGAAGAAGAATCTATTGGTGGAATAACCAGTAGTGTGTTCAGGATGTTCAGGGTTAGCATAGCAGTGAAAATTTATGTTATGGTTTCTGATTATGGTACCGAGTGGTAGCATGTATAAGGTAAATAATATAGGTCCTAAGACAGATCCCTGTGGAACACCAAACTTTACTTTTGTGTGAGTGGACGATTGACCGTTTATATTTACAAACTGATAGCGGTCGCTTAAGTAAGATCTGAACCATGAAAGAGCTATTCCTGTTACTCCTACAAGATTTTCCAGCCTGTCTAGTAGGATGGAGTGGTCTATTGTGTCAAATGCCCAGTAGGACCAGTAAGGATGAGTTCCTCTGTCAGGGATATTAAAAGATCATTTACAATTTTCACCAGTGCTGTCTCGGTGCTATATGATGAGGCCTAAAACCAGACTGGAATTTTTCTGGATGTTGCCTGTGCAGGTAGGAGCTTAACTGTTGTGCTACAGCTTTCTCTAAAATCTTTGATATAAATGGAGATTTGAAATGGGTCTGTAGTTTGCTAGATCATAGGATCAAGATTAGGTTTCTTAATTAAAGGCTTAATTACTGCTAATTTAAGGGATTTTGGGACGTAACCTAGGCTAAGCCTGAGTTTATTATAGACAGAAGAGGCATGGTTATATCTGGCAGAACTTTCTTCAGTAAACTAGTCGGAACTGGATCTAGTATGCACGTAGACGATTTTGAGGATGAAATTATTTGAAATAAATCTCTTTGTTGGAGTACAGAAAAAGATTCCAGCCTCTCTGCAGGAGTTATACTGTGCTCTGATTAGCATTAAAACACTTGAAGCTTTACCACAAGCTTTTGTAGTTTTAGCCTAATTGTTTCAATTTTATTACTGAAGAAATTCATAAAGTCGTTGCTACTGTATGTTAACGGTATCTGGGGTTCAGTCGCAGATTGACTCTTAGTTAATTTAGAGATAGTGCTAAATAATAATCTTGGATTATTTTTGTTATTATCTATCAGTGAGGACAGATAAGATGAATTAAACTTGATAAAAAGTCAGCAAACTCCTGTAAGAATTCAGAGTAGGGCCCTGGTGGCCTGTAGATTGTAATCAGTGAAAACGAGTGTTTTTTCGTTCTTTGATCACATATATTAAGAAACAGAATTTCGAAAGAAGAGTATGTGCAGCCTGCTTTCTGGTTTATTCCTAAAGAATTGGAGAAGATGGTTGCTACACCTCCACCCCGCCCGTTTAAACGAGGACAGTGTGTACATAACTGTAGCCTGTCGGGGTGGCTTCATTTAAAGCTAAATATTCTTCAGGTCTAATCCACGTTTCTGTGAGACACAGAGCATCAAAACTATGATCCGTAATGAGATCATTGATAAGGACGGCCTTAGATGTAAGTGATCTGATATTAAGCAGACCTAGTTTCAGACTCAGTGTACGATCATTGTGAACTGATTGAACTGGTCTGATGTTAATCAGGTTAGTAAGACTAACTGTTTGCAGTTTTCTAAAATTTAGTTTGACTCGGGGGACAGGACACAGTCCATTCTATGGATCCTATGTGGTGTCTATAGGCAGCTAGCAGATAGTTGGTTTAGCCTGTTTGTCTGCTGCCTGGTCTTGGCCCTAGTTTGTCTGTGATTGACTCTCCTACTCTGATTAAGACTTCGTGCTATATTACAGGAAATGAGAGCAGCACCTTCCCGCGAGGGGTGGATACCGTCCCGACTCAAAAGACCAGGCTTACCCTCAAACGTAGACCAATTGTCTATAAAGCCCACATTGTTTTCTGAGCACCACTTGGACAACCAGTAGTTCAGCGACCATAATCTGCTGTAGATTTCGGCGCCACGCCGAACTGGTAGAGGGCCAGAGCATATTACAGCATCGGACATCGTCTGGGCTAATTGACACACCTCTTTAATATTAGCCTTAGTAATCTCTGACTGCCGCAGACGAACGTCATTAGTCCCTACGTGAATAACTATCCTCGAATATCTATGACTAGCTAGCATCCTAAGATTACCTCTAATGTCCGGCGCCCTGGCTCCCGGTATACAGCTAACTGCTACTGGCGCCCCTAAAGGAGAAGCTATTTTCACGTGTCGTAGAATAGAGTCTCCTATAACCAGAGCTCTTTCAACAGGCTTCTCGGCGGGTGTTTCACCGAGGAGGGAAAACCTGTTTGACACGTGAACAGGGGAGGAGCGGTGCTCAAGTGGGCCAGCTTTAGCGTTCGCTTTAGCCTTAGCTTCGGCGTTAGCTTTAGCCTTAGCTTCAGCGTTTGCTTTAGCTTTGCCTCTATGCCGCCGAGACGCCACCCATTCGCCCCGCTGTGAGGGCTCTGCTGCCGGAGTCGAGGGCGCGCTAACTCTCCCTGAGGCATCCGGAGCCTCTAGCTGAGAGTCTAAGCTCCGCTCACTGTTCCTGCTCTTTTCTAGGTTCCGGATGCACACCTCTAACTCTATAATCCTCTCCGTCAGACAAGAAACTAATTTACACTTCTCACAGATAAAGCTAGAACCGCTGCTATCACTAGGGACGGAGAGAGAAACATAGCTAAGCATGTTGCACTCAGAGCAAAACAGCAGGTCACGGTCTGTCATACTGAAACTTACGTGAGAAGTCAACCTCCGAAAGCCTGTAGTTTTCGTTTGTCACGCAGGTATTCCTCTCGTCGTCACGTTGCTGAACGGACCTGTAGCAAACAAACTTGTGAGAATAGTCTACTATAGCAAACTAGAGGGGACTAGTACAATGCCAAAAAACGAAAACTATAGCAGATAAATCAGCGTTCTCCAAGCAGCGTCAGCAGTCTCTTCTTACCCTGATGCCCCATCACTCTGCAGCAGGGTAAATCTGGACTCATCAGATCACATGACCTTCTTGCATCGCTCCAGAGTCCAGTCTTTATGCTGCCTAGCAGACTGAAGCCGTGTTAGCTGGTTAACCTCACTGACTAGTGGTCACACAGCTGTTTAGTCCCGATCCCTGGAGTTCCCTGTGCTCTGTGCATTTGGAGATGCTCCTCCTCTCCCTGAGCTCTGCTCATGATTACTGCCTAGTTTGAACCTAACGTTTGTTCAAGTTTATAAGCCACCGGAGTTTAACTGGCTGCACTGACTAACACAGTTTTATCATGGCTGCAGCTGGTCCAGATGTGGTGGAGGCCTTCCCTGGCACAGTTCCGAGGAGAATTCCCTGTAGACTGGGATTGTATCCACTGCTGGTAGACCCGTATGACCGTACGCTTCCACACACCTGCAGATTCAGCTACTTCCTTCACACTATGGTCTTTGGCCACGCCCACATGCAGTCCCTCCTTTTAGCCAATCATTAACATCTGCTCTGGAGCCATTTTCCACACATGGAACGAGACATTCCCTGCACTGTAGCACCTCTTCCCAATCTATGGATCCCGTCACTCACACCCCACAGGGGTTTATAGACCATCATCCTGTTTTTAGAAGCGTGACTCAAATTCAGGAAACACCTGACTACACCTGAACTGTTTAACCCATTGGAACACCACGGACAGGTTTCTGGAATACTCTCTGTAATGATGGAATATCGGATGGAACTGCTGAGGAGATCTCTGAGACTCCGGTTCATTAAGGTCGTGGTTAACTTGTTGGCTGGTCAGTTATCTGACCCGTCGGGGCTCATCACGGTCTCTGCTGCGTACTTTCACCGCTGGGTGTTTATGGCGAGGTGTGGATGGTACGGTGTGTCAGTCCTGCTGTATGTACTGAACTCGTACTATTATGGTGAACACACATCTGTCCAGCTGTGGCACTTCCAGCATTCCATTAAATCCTCTGTGTGTTTTAGGGGTATGTCCCTGTGACCAGCCCAAACTCTCAGCTCGTAGAGTGACCTGGCTGTTTGCCCTGAAGAGGAAAACCGGTACTGAGTGTTCTCTTTGGGTCCCATCTCGGTCTCTCTGGCGCAGGCGGATTAAACAAGCGTCCGGTGAGAAGACTGACTCGTGTGCTCTGTAGCGCCGCTGACGTCTGAAGGGAGCAGGGACAGATCCTGCGGGCCTGAGGCCGAGTGAGGAGCCTCCGGCTGAAGATGGAGCAGCTATTTATTAGCAGGCTGTTTATTTGTTCTCCTTCTCCAGGCCGCTGGAGCGGGTTTGATATTTCATCTGTTTATGATTTAATGAAGAATGTCGCAATAAGAGCAATCATATAAACTGAAG
>JAMWET010004055.1:5000-15000 GCA_024036415.1 Prochilodus magdalenae | reverse complement strand
TGGACTTCTCAGCTAAAAGTGTGTACAGTGAAACTTTGAAATTATTATTGTACATTAAAAACTGAATTAATAATTAATTTCTACTTTATCTTTCGTTGTCCAGACTTCTATGGTAAGACCAGCAAAGACACGCTCAGTACGTTAGTAGCCAGCAGCCAGTAGAATCTCCGGCTGCCAATGACGACAGACTAAACTGAATTTCAGCTCAGAGATTCCAGAGAAACACAAACGCCAAACACATTCCAGGACAGTGTGCAGTAGTAGTGGCTGTGGTGTGCGGTAAAGCCTGTTTAGGTCCCAGTAGATCAGTAGAGAGAACCGACTCTCTGTAGGACCCGATGGACGTCTGCTGATCTGAGGTTCTCTCCGCAGTGACACTTCAGAAACGAGCAGTTTAATTAAACTCAGCCTGATTCGTGTTTTTAATCACAGACGTCATCAGTCAGATCATCCTTCGAGTCAGATCATCCTTCGAGTCAGATCATCCCTCGAGTCAGATCATCCCTCGAGTCAGATCATCCCTCGAGTCAGATCATCCTTCGAGTCAGATCATCCTTCGAGTCAGATCATCCTTCGAGTCAGATCTGAGTTCTCTTTAGGTTCACTGAGTTCACAGTGAAGCTTTTGGCATTCAGGTTTGAAAGGACTAATGAAGACCTCACCGCCATGACATATTCCAGAGTCAGAATTCCCGACCTAATGCGGGAATACCGACACGTCCTGCGCCTCAGAGCTCCGCTGATTCAGCTGTTACACTAATAAACTCGCCGGCCTTATGATCAGATAAAACACACCAGCGTAGTTCAGAGTCTACATCTCCAAATCCTGGAGTCCTGAAGGTGGTGGTGCTGTGTGAGCATTCTGAAAGTTCTGTAGATGCTGGAGAACCTCCAGCGTTGGACTGGTGAACTTTATGTAGGGTGTTAGAGCTGGTAGATGTGTTTCTGTCCTGGGAAGGTAAAGGCTCATGGTGATTTTATAGACTTCATATGACTGTATCCAAAATAAACTAATTATTAAACGGTGAGCTTACAGAAACCGACATAGAAAGATTCGTTTAGAGAGATTTTATTTTGGAGCATTCCTATTGGTCCATTCATCATTAAATTTATACACCACAGAAAGTGCAGCTGATTTCCTCAAGCTACACCAAACAATACATAACCACACCGTCGAGGCGCCTGGAGCAACCTGGTACAGCAGCTTTGGTCCATACGGCCTCTACAGAGGATACGTACATACGAGACCACTTTAATCAAATTCAGTTTAGTTTAGTAAACCTGGAAAAATAAAACAAAATAAATCATGAGGAAAAAAAACGCAAATGAAAAAACAGTAAAATAAAAATTTTAAATAAAAAAAAAATAAAAAGTTTATGCAGGACACAGTTACCTTTATAATTTGGATTTAGCAAAAATACCATTATTTTTAACAATAATAACAATAATGATAAATAATAACAACAATAATAAATAATAATAACAATAATAATAAATAATAAATAATAATAATATTTGTGCAGTGAAATGTAAAACATATGACTGTATATGCAGAACAACAGCCGTGTTGTATCCGGATCTGACCCGCAGCCTGACCCGTATTCGTGTTGGCGAAACACAGATATGTTCGTTGGTGCTGTGTTTGGAGTGGAGCGCTGTAGTCATCTGTTTACCTGGGAGGGTTTAATCTCTCCCCGCTCCTCCAGCTTGTCTATGTGGAGTATTTAGTCATCAATCAGGCCCAGCGGTGCCGGCCACCCGTGTGCTGCGAGTGACAGCAGCCGGACTTCTGGACGACCGAGAGAGATTCGTTTAATGAAACCCAAACACGCTCGGTCAGGCCGACTGACAGCACCGCGCTCACGCCAGCCTGAAGCTTCACCGCTGACTCACTCGGGCCTCACGGTCATACCGAAGCTCTCGCCGCCCCACAGTCGGTCCGAGTGTTACTGTAGGCCTACGGTATTCCCTCATACCACCGTCGCTCCTATACGCCCTTAGAGCTCAGCAACAGGAGCAGCAACAACATACATACATACCATGCTAATGTAGTGTTTAGCTAGAGGCTAATGAGAGCTGATGAGGTACGTGTTCAGGTGTGTACTGGTTCTGACCACCTCTCACCGCTTTACAGCTTGTATGATGTACACTGCTGTAGTAAACTGTGAGAGAAACATGCGACCGGAAAAAAAATAAATAAATAAATAAATATATATATATATATATATATATATATATATATATATATATATATATATATATATATATATATATATATGTATATATATATGTATATATATATATATATATATATATATATATATATATATATATATATATATATATCCTATAATATATATTATGTATCAAAACAAAAAACACAAAAATGTATATATAACATATATTTATATGTGTGTGTGTGTGTGTATACTATATATTCAAAATACTACAAATGTATGTACCATTTAATAACCCCTATATATATGTATATGTATATATATATGTACGCCCCAGCTGCGGTATATATATTTATATTTGTTTATGAATACATATTTAATAAGTGTGCACTGAAACGTGCAGTACTTGTATCAGAGGCCGAACGCTGCGGATGCGTGTTCCCTTTCACTACAGGAGCCAGCAGCAGAGTGTGTTAGGGTGGAGGTTCTCCGGTGCTTACGTGCACTATGGCACATTAAGGTTAATAATAGAAAGCCGTCTTCCCACGCTGAGGCGTCCCGTCTAATTAACCTGTGGGGTCAAACGTGGCCTGTCATAACCACGCACCTCACACAGACAGAAAGACGTGCTGAACGTTTTACAGCAGGTGCTGACGAGTCGCTGAACACTACGCTATGCTATACACAGTATAAGACATAATAATACAGAACAGCACTGCTGCCGAGGGACCCGTCCCGTACCATGTGGCTCTAGCTGGAGAATGTATGGAACCTAGAACCTCTCTTTTAAAATCAGTGCTGGTGTATCACATATTAATTAATACAATTATTAAATCTGAGTAGAATTGTGAATTTCATGAAGAATGGACCAACAGAAGTGGCCCAAAACTGCCTGGAAAGCCATCTGGTTCCATTGACTTCCATTCATATTAACTTTTGGCCTGTCCTGTAAAGTTGCCATTTTGGAGATACCTGTTTTCGTTTGGACAGCGACGATATATATAGTGTTTATATACACATATTTATATATTAGAACTTCCTGAACTTTCTCTTAAAACAAAATAAATTTTATTTAATTAAATACTAAATCAAATAAATTACAATATATATATATTTATTTATTTATTTAATAGCTTGTAGAAATGATGTTGTGGCTGTATATTGGAATTTGAACAGAAGGCCAGGAGTAAGAGGCCTGATTCTGCTGAGGCTGCTGGTGTTGGTGGTGTCGGTGGTGTTGGTGGTGTCGGTGGTGTTGGTGGTGTTGGTGGTGTTGGTGGTGTCGGTGGTGTCGGTGGTGTCTGTGGTGTCTGTGGTGTCGGTGGTGTCGGTGGTGTCGGTGGTGTTGGTGCTTGTGTCTGCAGGACTAATGGACTTGTATCATAAACGTATTTAAAAGTAGCTCTACAGACACAACATATTTACATCCAGTTTATAAATCTATAATAAACCTGGTGTATTTAAGTTGATTATTAGGAGGGTCGATCTAAAGATGGAATAACAGCCCAGATTATGTATGTATACATTTATATTACATAAATATAAATAAAAAAAATATATATATATTATATATATTTATTTTAACTGTTGTTGGACAAAACTGGTATCCCAAATGTGTGTGTATATGTGAGTGTATATTATATTATATTATATTATATTATATTATATTATATTATATTATATTATATTATATTATACTATTATATTTGTTCGGGCCATTTTAAGATCAATGCCTCAACCTGAAGATTAGGTTATTAGGTAACTTTTAGGGTAAACTATTAATGCATTAATTTTATGTATATTTTTAAGTATGTGTTTTATCTTATAATTTATGTAAATAAAGTAACGAGGTAATGTTTAATGTTTAATGTTTAAGGTGAGACTAATAAGAGAATAATAATAACTATGGTAAAGTTTGGTTCTGGTTGATCTTATTTTTCCGCTTGTTGTTCTTCACTTGGTGTGGAATGCGCATCGTTCCGCGTCAGCTGTCACTCTTTATATTTGGGACGGTTTTAATGAAAAGCTAAGATGAGTTCTGTGTTTTTTTTGCTTTGATCTTTAACGTTCCAGCTGTACACATCATCAAACAGGGCTGGACGAATGGGACGCCGCTGCAGCAGCGTGGTAAACGTCTGTGGCTGAGGGTGGATGTGTGTTTGAACTGGTGGCTGGTCTTCTTTGAACCTGCTCGGACTTGTTGAGCGTTCGTGTCTTCTCTCAGACATAATGGAATGATAAACATCTCCAGCGCGCCGTGTGCTCCTCCATCACGCTCGGTAAGACACTGTCACATCTAGAAACAAAACACGGAGCTGTCGAGCTTGACTGACATTCTTTTAATATCTTCTTAACCCGTCTGCTGCGTTACTGCCAGCTCTCACGCCACGCAACACGCCCTGGAAACCAATCGCTCACGCCTACCACTCCTAAAACAACAGCTCCAGCTCACTTTTATTTTTGTTATTATTATTATGACTGCATATTCACAGTAATGGCTGTCTGGGACAACCTGCCCCGGCTAGCCTGACCAACTCCCCCTCCGTCATTTCAGCTAACCTGTGCAGGTCTGCACCCTTTAAGAAAACACGGGTTCTTCAAGGGTTCCTCCGTGAAGGCCAGGAGTGACTCCACTCTGGAGGTGCTCCCGTGGAAATGGCAGCGGGTACTCAGAGCTGCTAGAACACTGGGAACCATTATCCTTTTGGCCTCTCTGCTTACTCGACGAGGAGAAGGAAGCAGACGCGGAACATGACCAGCCGTGTGCTGATTTTTACCCAGCTTAGCCAGACTCACTTCACCGTCTTGGTGGGCGTGACCTTCGTGTGAACCTTCAGGAAGCACCACTGACCTGTGACTGTGGATCAGCCTGGAGGAACCAAGGTCTGTTCTTCATCACGGGACTGATTCAGCTCAGAACCCCACACCTGAGGTTCCCCCTCAACAATCCTATTTGATAAAGGCCTGGACCTCCTCCTTCTGACTGTGATTGGTCCTAATCACCTCCTCGTTTATCCTAAGACCTCCTCCTCCTGACTGTGATTGGTCCTAATCACCTCCTCGTTTATTCTAAGACCTCCTCCTCACTGTGATTGGTCCTAATCACCTCCTCGTTTATCCTAAGACCTCCTCCTCCTGACTTTGATTGGTCCTAATCACCTCGTTTATTCTAAGACCTCCTACTGACTGTCACTTGTCCGGATTACCACTTGTTTATTTTTTAAATTATTTTTGACCTCCTGGAATATCCTACCTCTTAGTGTTGGGGTCGTTTTTGTTTGTTGGGGTCACTAACTTGTTTGGTCTGACTCCTCACCCGTACTGCAGTTAGTCCTTGTTTATTCTAAGACCTCCTCCTCCTGACTGTCCTAATCACCTCCTCGTTTATTCTAAGACCTCCTCCTCCTGACTGTCCTAATCACCTCCTCGTTTATTCTAAGATCTCCTCCTCCTGACTGTGATTGGGAAGCATTGGTGCCACACTGGTGTTAATGCTGTGGAAGCGAAGCCGGGCAGGAGAGCTCTGGACTCTACGGAACAGCGTTGGGAACCAGTGGCTTTGAGGAGGCTGGAGAGCCAGTTTAGAGGGAACTGCAGCTTCCCCATCCATCAGGAAATCCACCGCTCCCCCACTCCTTTCTCGCCTCTCCACACCCCTCTGCTAAAGACCCTACACCCCCCCAACTGCAGCCCTGCAGAACCCCAGACCCTGCTGATTTATGACCATAAGGATTAAGGAGGAAAATCAAAAGGATGGCGAGCATGTGTTCTTTATTTATCAGCAGCGTGGGTGAAAAACGAGACCCCCTTCATTCCCCCTGTCCGAGACACATATGGGATGAGTTAGGGACTCTGCACTAGATCTGCAACTGATCTTAATATCCTTAATCGATCAATCTACTGGCTGTTATTTAATCGATCAGCTGTTGTGGTCATTCTGCCTTGTTCACTCCCTCCCGCCATCCTTCAGACTCCGGTACGTACAGCAGCGACGGGCCCCTCCCTGCTGCACTGGATTTCCCTGTGTGAGCTTATCAGCTCTGGAGATGCCGGTGGAAATTCCTCTTTGCCATGAGATTTGGTGGCAAACAAATATAACACATAAATCAATGTAGCCTCTCAGTTTTGCTTGATTTTATGATAATAAATAACCAGATATTCCGAGGCCACCTGGCGAGTCTGCTGATGTGGTTTGGCAGGTACCAGGAGCTGGAGACCACGCTGAAGATCTGAAAGCCATAAGAGGAATTCTCAGCTTGCCAGGTTTAGCCGTATGTTTGTTTAGCCTCCAACTGATGGAGATATCTATCCAGCCCTTAACTTACAGTCCTCTATAAATGCCCTTAGCAACCAGGTGCATCCCGTAATCGTCATGATATTCCCTGATGGCCTTCTTCAGCAAGGTGACGTTCCACAAACTGTGTGGGAATGGTTTGAGAAGCGAAGGAAGAGCTGAAGGTGATGCCAACATCTGTGCAGCTCCACCCCCAACTGACAGGACATTTCTGCTGACAGGCTGGTCTTAGATAAACTAGGGGAACCTTCTGAGGTCTCGCAGTGTCCATGCCCCAGTGGGTTGTAGCTGTTTTGGCACAGGACGCTGTCCACGGGACGCTGGCCACAGGACGCTGCCCACAGGACGCTGCCCACAGGACGCTGTCCACGGGAAGCTGCCCACAGGACGCTGCCCACAGGACACTGCTCACAGGACGCTGCTCACATGACGATGTCCACGGGAAGCTGCCCACAGGATGCTGCCCACAGTGCGCTGCCCACAGTGCGCTGCCCACAGGACGCTGCCCACAGGATGCTGCCCACAGGATGCCGCCCACAGGATGCCGCCCACAGGATGCCGCCCACAGGAAGCTGCCCACAGGAAGCTGCCCACAGGATGCTGCCCACAGGACGCTGCCCACAGGACGCTGTCCATGAGAAGCTGCCCACAGGATGCTGCCCACATAATGCTGCCCACAAGATGCCGCCCACAGGACGCTGCCCACAGGAAGCTGCCCACAGGACCAGGTAAATGCGTCTCGCCCTTAGTGGTGCTTGTATAACTGGTGTCAGGAAGTAAAAGTTCGAGCCGGGAGATGTTCAGACGAGTCAGCTGCTAGCCATTAGCTCCTTAGCTCAACACAAAGAGTAAGATGGAGCACTCTGTTTGAGTGAACATTGTGGGGGATGACAACAGTCATGTATCACTGGCCTCTTTTCCTCTGTCTGGTTCTCAGGACTGTACTGTGCTGTCTCTCGCTGGTATGGACTCGTGAGTCGCTAAATCAGAACCAAGAAATACTCAAGAAAATTAATCAAACGTTTAGCCAACCAGCTAACCAGCTAGCTAGTTTTATTTGATCTTCAGTTATTGAAACTGAGCCTGTATTGCAGTGGGTTGACCCTGTAGGCTGCTAACTGTGTTAGCATTAGCGGAGCCCAGCAGACTAACAGCTCAAAGCCCCACAAAACAATTCCACATTTCCATATTTGAGTTTGTAATTTCCTATGAGAGTCTTTATCCTCAAAATGGAACGCACTGTACGCTCGCATTAGCTTAGCCTAGCATGCTACAGCTTAGAACACTCCAGAACTGGTTTGGTTTCGACTTCCTGTCACTCTAGGCCCAAATCGGTCCACTTTGCTCTCGCTGTTTTAGGGACATTGTGATTAATTCCAACTAGTGTAATGGAACCTGTACCGGGCCGCTTGGATCTCTTTAGCTAAGCTACGTTAGCTTGGAGAGAGGAGCCTGTTAGCTTTATGTTAGCTAGGCGGCTACAGCTCCTCACACCACACAGTAGGTTTAGTTTGGGCATGGTTAGCTGGAGACGGTTAGTGTTGGAAAAAACTTTTTCATTTTTAGATGTCATGGAATGCCATAACTCCTAAACACCCTGGTGAAGCGTCGTGCACAGTCTGAACCGATATCCAGTATATACCCACGCGCTGGTCTGTGATATATACTGTATATACACCTAATTATACGGTGGTACGAGTGAGCGCTCCTGCTGACCACTAACCGGCCGTGGAGTAATATCTGTGGTCCCTCTTCTGCAGAGCTGACCACAGGTCTTCGGTAAGCGCCGTCCGGATCCTCCTTCCGAGTGACAGCCTTTAGTTTCAGCATCCGCACCTGATAAGCAGACAGGGAACCAGAGGAGACTCTAACAAGCTCCGCTGGGACCGAGGATGCTGCTGCTAAAAACAGCCAGCTGCTTCAGAATCGCACGGGCTGTGCAGTTTACCTTAAACTGTGTTTAGTGTGGCGAGGTCGTTAGACGCAGACTAATTAGATCATTGCATAACGAATCACAAGGCTAGCTACTTAATGAGTTACATTAGCAAACAATCAGCCTTTTGTGTTCAGGGTGGAGCGAGGAATACGCTAACAAGCACCCAAACACGTCCTCGGGTCAGACACAGACGAGCCGAGTCCGGCGTAAAGACCCCACAAAGCCTGAGAGAGACGGAGGCACGGAAGTAGAGAGGGAGAAGCAGGCGACTCGGGAACCGTGAGGAGTATATAAGCACAGGTATGGTATTTATAGCGCAGGTAAAGAGGAGGACGAGCGCGGGAGTCTGAGGAGACGGCAGGACGGCGGTCATGAGGCGTAGGGTATTACTGTGAGCACCCTGGAGATGCTTCTCCAGACATGAGGCCTGGGTTAGTCACTGGTCAGTCTACATTCAGACTTATCTATCAGTGTCCAGCAGCATGGAACAGAGGGAGGTGGAACATTGCTGTGAGGATTTGATTGAGTTTTAGTGAGGCCTGGTACTGATGTCGCACATAGCTGTGAGGATTTGATTGAGCATTAGTGAGGTCAGGTACTGATGTTCTGGATCACTCTATCTCATCCCAAAGAAACTCTCTCCACAGAATCCAGTTCTCCTGCTCCACATTCCCACTAGCTTTGGACAAGGTGACCTCCAGAGCATCCCGTTCTGCGGGCTGATGCTATTCCGAGGTGTGTAAGCACAGGAAGACCTTAAATTAGTGGAATTCTTCCTTTACAATAGCTGTTTTCCCCGGACGATTCCTTTGATGTCCTTGTTTTCAGGAGAAACGCTGACGTCTTTTCTTTTCTTCTGTGGACGTGTGTTATACGACCCGTGTGCGGTTCTGTCTCACTGTAGCTGTACAAAGGCAGCTCTCCTGCATGTCCCAGCCTGTAACACGTCCCACACGTCCCGATGACGGGGACTGTCAAAAACAGACCACGGACAATTACATCACAGACTCAGTTTCACCCTCCTCACACTACACTCAGCTCTTCATGTCGTCACTGCCAGAACAAACCCTCGCATCTCCAGAACCGTCACCAAGAGCTGACACGGCGTAACGGACAATTACCACCTACAGAAACACAGACCGACAGAAACACAGACACACAGAAACACAGACACACAGAAACACAGACAGACAGAAACACAGACACACAGAAACACAGACGGACAGAAACACAGACACACAGAAACACAGACGGACAGAAACACAGACACACAGAAACACAGACGGACAGAAACACAGACACACAGAAACACAGACGGACAGAAACACAGACATATAGAAACACAGACGGACAGAAACACAGACGGACAGAAACACAGAAACACAGACAGACAGAAACACAGACGGACAGAAACACAGACGGACAGAAACACCTACACACAGAAACACAGACACACAGAAACACAGACACACAGAAACACAGACGGACAGAAACACAGACATACAGAAACACAGACGGACAGAAACACAGACGGACAGAAACACAGAAACACAGACGGACAGAAACACAGACGGACAGAAACACAGACGGACAG
>JAMWET010004054.1:0-18959 GCA_024036415.1 Prochilodus magdalenae | reverse complement strand
GAAATGCCACTTGGCGAAGGGATGGTGTCCTATCTGGGCTATGTCCTAGGGGGGAGGAAAGCTATTAGACCACAGGTTTGGTGGACAAGGTGCAAGCAGTACAGGAGAGTGCCCGATTTACCGACCACAAAGAGGCGAGTGAGATCCTTCGATGGCTTAGGGGGCTGTAGGTACCGGAGGTTCATCCCAAATTTGCTGACCGAGCAGCACCCCTCACAAAATTTTGACCAAGAAGGACCAACCTCAGAGGAGTCAAAGGATCGAGGAGTGCAATTCTGCTTTTAATGATCTCAAAGACTGTTTGTGCTTCCGATCCAGTTTTTAGGGCAGCCCAGATTTTGCAAAACCTTTTGTGGGTTTCAGACTGATGCCTCAGGTAACGGGCTAGGGGCAGTTTTACTCCCAAGGGGTGGAGACAGCCGAAAACCGATCCTGTACATCAGTTCGTAAGTTTTATTTCCACGGGAGAAAAAAACTACTCCCACGGTTGAGAAGGAGGCGCTGGCGGTGAAGTGGGCGCTGGATTCTCTTAAGTACTACCTTATGGGCAGTGACTTTGACTTTGTGTTAGAGGACTGATCATAGAGCGCTGAAATGGATGCGCCACATGAAGGACACAATGCACGGATTACGCGCTGGTACCTGTCATTGCAGCCATTTCGTTTCCAGGTACAATATCGGAAGGGTAAGGATAATGTCGCGGCGGACTTTTTTTATCCCGCCGCCTGGACAGTGACTGAGATAAGGGGGGGTGTGTGATGTGGTAAGGTGAGGCCTACCCCATCACCAGTGCATTCACCAGCCCCATACAGTAGAATGTGTGTGTAGAATGTGCTTAACCTGTGTCTTCCTGTTAAAGAGGGATTGGCAAAAGGGGGACAGCAGGAGGGCCCGCCTTACCTTATCCTTATCGGGAGGATCCACCGGTGTGGGGAGAAAGGAGGTGGGGGGGGTCTATTCATCCATCATCATAAAAATGGGGAAAAAAGAGTGAATAAATAACTTGGAAGTTGATGGGCCCTAGACAATGGTATACTAGTAATGATTTGTTGTAACCTAGGTTGTTTGTATTGAGCGCTGATATTGGTTTTGGTGTATTGTCACTGCAGTATTGTAACCCCTTAGTAGGGAATGGGGATCTCCAAGGGCGGGGCTTCGGGTTTAAGACCTGAGGGTTCCTAGGAAATGGGGTTCGCTTTTTTTCCCCCCCTCTCTCTTCCCAGGACACTAGACGCAGGTAGTGTGGGAAGTTATAAGGGACGCTGGGTTACAGCATCGCGGCTGCTTCCCATTCTATAGCTGAGCCTGATACTTAGTATGCAGTGAAAATACTTTATTTCTCGTTTATGTTTCGTTTTGTTCAGTGTTTGTTTTTTTGTACAACGTCGTGTCAATAAACTACGTGTTCGTGCACTCCAGTTTTAGTCCTGTCCATCCATATTGGTCTACCCACCCTAACAGACCTTACCAGTCAGCCGCACATAAACCCTCAAATCCTCTTCACGGGGTTTAACAACTTCACACTGTCCCTGTGGAGGACTGTACCTTTAGGAGATCTACTGATCAACAGGACATCCATCTACTGTCCAACCTCCACCCAACATGAACCTAGAACATACCACTCTCATAATTAAAAGGTTCTAAAGAACATGATGATCATATTTAATGTATCTTCTGATCCCCATCAGAACTAATCCAGGTTAGGACTCTGATAGACTTACCTCCCACATAGAGATTGATGGCTCTGTTGTAGTTCGGGTTACCACACAGATACGTTCCTTCATCTTCTTCAGTGAGGGGAGAGATGATTAGAGAGACCTGTCCTGGAGGATTCTGGGTCGGTCTCTCAACTCTGTTTTTGTAGCGCTGATTCACACTGCCGTCCCTTGACACCACTGAGTGTTCAGCTATGTACTGGCCTAGTGTGAACTTTTTCCTGTATCCCCACTGCACTGTCTGTGGATTAACCGGATCTGGACTCTTACAGGAGCACGGCAGCACCACAGTGTCTCCCACAGATCCGTAGATGTCTGGTCCCTTACCTCGCTCTACAGTACAACCTGCAGGAACATCACATCACCAAGAAGTTGCGTTAATCAGAACATGAACTCATGAAGTCACTGCACACACACTGCAGGGTTCAGCTCTGATCATTCTCTCTACACAGCTCTACATGGTCTGGTGTGAAACGTCTCCTCAGAGGTTCAGCTGGAGCTGATGGTGGAACAGATGGAGCTCCTGGTTCAGTCCTGTACACAGCACTGCGGGAAGGGGGTCTAAGTTGGGGGGCTGAAGTTCTCAGCAGGGTATGTGTGAATGATGACTCTGTACAGAATGATCTGATTATTGATTTGAACATGTCTGATAATCGGTATCAGACTGAACGTATCATAACGCGGTATGATGTGTGGAGAGACGACAGTACACACATAGAACTGACACATCAGACCGCTGTTCAACATCCTCCCTCTGTCCTCTGGATCTGGACCAGCTGTATGCAGATACACCGAGTGATGACCAATCAGAGTGGTGATGTGTGGGGGGCAGTGACAGACTGTGTCCCGCCCACATTAACACACTGAGACCACCTGAACTCCCACCGAGCAGGAGATATAACAGTAATGAAACTCTTTATGTTTAAATTGTATACGTGTTCAGATAAACAGTGTTGGGCTGCTGAACATTAAAATAGGTGTTAGTGAAAGTGTAGGACTGAAAGAGTTAATAGTACTGTGAGAGTGCCCCCTGCTGTTAAACAGAGCATTGTCACTCCCAGTTACAGTTTCCATTTCCCCAAAGGTTAAAGCTGCACTAACACTTTTCTACCTAATTAACACACACGTTCAACTCAGTCTACTCGTCATTCAGCACCATCACTGCAGTTTCACCAGCATTAGCACATACAGGTTCTAAGAGGGAACAGTGGAGAACTTGTGTTCAGCAGTTGTAACCTGCAGGTTCAGGATAGAACCCTCACTCCTACGAGTGAGTCCACCGGTGTACAGTCTGAGTTAATGGAGCTCTGTTATGTGAGTTCTACTGAACTTGTTAAGCTGCATAAACAATAATGTTCTCTTTCACCAGAACAGCTAACAGTAGAACCAGGAGACCAGGACAGGAGTTAGAACACTGCTGGGGTTGATCCTAAAGTTAGGACAGTATCTCGGAGGTGTAGTCCAGTTAGGATGGTGTAGTACTGGGTTCTTTTCTGGAGGCAATGGAGAAGATGGTGGAGGTGAGATCTGATGATCTGTATTAGCTCCTGTTCTAGATCCAGTCCTCACTGGGGTTCTCATGCTGACTACACAGATCTAAGTTGGGATGTCTGTGTAATGATCTCTGGATGGTTTATTGTAACGGCTGGATTACTCTAATGATCTCCATCCATGTTCCCTAATCAAACACACTGATGATCCACCTTCACTGTAATGATACGAGCGTCTGACCTGAGAACAGTCTAAAGGCTATCTACTGTGAAAGGCTATCAGTGTACAGATCTGTGGATCCACCATGTAGGACTGCAGGACTGCTATGTTAGCATCTCTAAACACATGTAACACGCTATAATGCATTTATAAGGCATTATAAACATGGCTATAAATAGTGATAAAGATGAAGAAGAGTCAGTCGTGTAGAACTCACCTGAAGACTCCTGCAGCACACAGTAGAGCAGATACACACCCAGCCACATCTTTAATGAGGGAGCAGTACCCTTCCTCTCTCTCTCTCTCTCTCTCTCTCTCTCTCTCTCTCTCTCTCTCTGGTTCAGCAGGGTCCACTCTGAGAGAGGGAGAAGTGTGGGAGGTGTTTATAATCTCCAGGTGTATACTGTAAGTTATACTCTCAGTAACAGGGTAATAACACGTTAATAACACATACTGTATCAGACTCTGATGTTGTTAGTTTACAGTGATAGAATTTCATACAGGGTTGTTGATCTTCCAACTTCCACCCAAGAACCAGCAATTAGCTGACTGCCGACCTCCTCAGGTCTCACGCTTTCCTCTTTCCTGTCTCACCCCAGCATTCTCAACTACCACAGCATCTGCTGGAGGTCGCGGTCTCCAGTCACAGCGAGCAGAGCTGGCATGGCTGGACCAGCAGATCTCCACCCTCTTTTAAACAAACCGACGAGCTCCTTCTCCAGAAGTCACCGATTAAATACGCCCCGAAAGTTTCTGTCTTGGTGGTTGCGCCAACCACATCTCTACTCATACTGGGAGATGCATGGTGTCTGGGAATGCCAACGTCATTGTGGGCCCTCCAGACCAACATCATCCCACAGCCGAGTCCTGAAGGAGCATTACCAGACACTGCTAGACAACGCTAGGAGCACAACGGACGCCAGGGTCGTCATCTCGGGACATCATCCCACCTACAGGAAGGGAGTCGTGGAGTTCAGCAGGCTCTTCGTGCTGCAGTCCTGGCTACGTGGTTGGTGCACCATCTTGAAAATTCACCAAGAGTCTATCTGGTACTGAACCACAGACACTGCCAGTATACAGTAGCAACGATTTTATGAATTTCTTCAATGATAAAATTAAAACCATTAGGCTAAAAATATGAAATATGTAAATCTCTGCTACACATGTGCTGCTCTAAAAGCGAATCCAGATCCAGAGTATAGTATACCTGCTGCGGAGAGGCTGCCTTCCTTTACTGTACTTCAACAATGCAGCACTTCAATTTACTTCATCCTCTAAATCACCTACATCCACACCTCCACCTGCGTACTAGATCCAATTCCTACACGCCTACTGAAAGGAGTTCTTCCAGAAACAACCCAGCATCTTCTGTCTATAGTGCACTCCTCCCTTAGCCTAGGTTCTCTCCCAAACCCTCTTAAGATGGATATACCTTAAATTAAGAAAGCCAGTCTGGATCCGTCCGAGCTACCAACTGCAGACCGATCCCAGCTCCTCTGTTCGTATCAGATTTTAGAGAACGCTGTAGCACCACAACTGCTGCTAACAAGTTCCTACCTGCACAGGAGGGTCACACCTGAACAGTTCCACCACCATAGCACAGAAACAGCACAGGTGAGAACTGTAGGTGATCTTCTAGTGTCAGGTGACAAAGGAGACATGTCCCAGCTCGCTGTGCTTCATCTTAGTGCAGCAACAGACCACTCTGTCCCATAGACATAGGAGTAACATGGAACGCTCCCTATAGGAGTAACAGGTAACGCTCCTTATAGGAGTAACAGGTAATGCTCCTTATAGGAGTAACAGGTAACGGTCCTCATAGGAGTAACAGGTAATGCTCCTCATAGGAGTAACAGGTACGTTCCTTATAGGAGTAACAGGTAACGCTCCTCATAGGAGTAACAGGTAATGCTCCTAATAAGAGTAACAGGTAACGCTCCTCATAGGAGTAACAGGTACGCTCCTTATAGGAGTAACAGGTAACGATCCTTACAGGAGTAACAGGTAACGCTCCTTATAGGAGTAACAGGTAATGCTCCTTACAGGAGTAACAGGAAACGCTCCCTATAGGAGTAACAGGTAATGCTCCTTATAGGAGTAACAGGTAAGGCTCCTTATAGGAGTAACAGGTAATGCTCCTTACAGGAGTAACAGGAAACGCTCCTTACAGGAGGAACAGGTAACACTCCCTATAGGAGTAACAGGTAATGTTCCTTATAGGAGTAACAGGTAACGCTCCTTGCAGGAGTAACAGGAAACGCTCGTAACAGGAGTAACAGGTAACGGTCCTCATAGGAGTAACAGGTAATGCTCCTCATAGGAGTAACAGGTACGCTCCTTATAGGAGTAACAGGTAACGCTCCTCATAGGAGTAACAGGTAACGATCCTTACAGGAGTAACAGGTAACGCTCCTTATAGGAGTAACAGGTAATGCTCCTTACAGGAGTAACAGGAAACGCTCCCTATAGGAGTAACAGGTAATGCTCCTTATAGGAGTAACAGGTAAGGCTTCTTATAGGAGTAACAGGTAATGCTCCTTACAGGAGTAACAGGAAACGCTGCTTACAGGAGGAACAGGTAACACTCCCTATAGGAGTAACAGGTAATGTTCCTTATAGGAGTAACAGGTAACGCTCCTTGCAGGAGTAACAGGAAACGCTTGTAACAGGAGTAACAGGTAATGTTCCTTATAGGAGTAACAGGTAACGCTCCTTGCAGGAGTAACAGGAAACGCTTGTAACAGGAGTAACAGGTAACCCTCCTTATAGGAGTAACAGGAAACACTCCTTGTTTGAGTAACAGGAAACGCTCGTAACAGGAGTAACAGGAAATGCTTCTTATCGGAGTAACAGGTAATGCTCCTTATAGGAGTAACAGGTAACGCTCCTTACAGGAGTAACAGGAAACGCTCGTAACAGGAGTAACAGGAAATGCTTCTTATTGGAGTAACAGGTAACGCTCCTTATAGGAGTAACAGGTAACACTCCTTATAGGAGGAAACAGGTAACGCTCCCTATAGGAGTAACAGGTAACGCTCCCTATAGGAGTAACAGGTAACGATCCTTATAGGAGTAACAGGTAACGCTCCTTATAGGAGTAACAGGCAATGCTCCTTATAGGAGTAACAGGTAACGCTCCTTATAGGAGTAACAGGTAACGCTCCTTATAGGAGTAACAGGTAACGCTCCTAATAGGAGTAACAGGAAACACTCCTTATAGGAATAATAGGTAACGCCCCCTATAGGAGTAACAGGTAACGGTCATAATAGGAGTAACAGGCAATGCTCCTTATAGGAGTAACAGGTAACGCTCCTTATAGGAGTAACAGGTAACGCTCCTAATAGGAGTAACAGGAAACACTCCTTATAGGAGTAACAGGTAATGCTCCTTATAGGAGTAACAGGTAACGCTCCTTATAGGAGTAACAGGTAACGCTCCTTACAGGAGTAACAGGAAACGCTCCCTATAGGAGTAACAGGTAATGCTCCTTATAGGAGTAACAGGTAACGCTCCCTTATAGGAGTAAAAAAAAACAAAACAGGTAATGCTCCTTATAGGAGTAACAGGTAATGCTCCTTATAGGAGTAACAGGTAACGCTCCTTACAGGAGTAACAGGAAACGCTCCCTATAGGAGTAACAGGTAATGCTCCTTATAGGAGTAACAGGTAACGCTCCTTATAGGAGTAACAGGTAATGCTCCTTATAGGAGTAACAGGTAATGCTCCTTATAGGAGTAACAGGTAATGCTCCTTATAGGAGTAACAGGTAACGCTCCCTATAGGAGTAACAGGTAATGCTCCTTATAGGAGTAACAGGTAACGGTCCTTATAGGAGTAACAGGTAACGCTCCTTATAGGAGTAACAGGTAATGCTCCTTATAGGAGTAACAGGTAATGCTCCTTATAGGAGTAACAGGTAACGCTCCCTATAGGAGTAACAGGTAATGCTCCCTATAGGAGTAACAGGTAATGCTCCTTATAGGAGTAACAGGTAACGGTCCTTATAGGAGTAACAGGTAACGCTCCTTATAGGAGTAACATGTAAATGTCCTGCTTTATTCTGTTATAACGTCCTGCTTTATTCTATTATAACGTCCTGCTTTATTCTATTATAACGTCCTGCTTTATTCTATTATAACGTCCTGCTTTATTCTATTATAGCGTCCTGCTTTATTCTATAATAATGTCCTTCTTTATTCTATTATAACGTCCTGCTTTATTCTATAATAATGTCCTTCTTTATTCTATTATAACGTCCTGCTTTATTCTATTATAACGTCCTGCTTTATTCTATTATAATGTCCTGCTTTATTCTATTATAATGTCCTGCTTTATTCTATTATAACGTCCTGCTTTATTCTATTATAACGTCCTGCTTTATTCTATTATAACGTCCTGCTTTATTCTATTATAGCGTCCTGCTTTATTCTATAATAATGTCCTTCTTTATTCTATTACAACGTCCTGCTTTATTCTATTATAGCGTCCTGCTTTATTCTATAATAATGTCCTTCTTTATTCTATTATAACGTCCTGCTTTATTCTATAATAATGTCCTTCTTTATTCTATTATAACGTCCTGCTTTATTCTATTATAACGTCCTGCTTTATTCTATTATAATGTCCTGCTTTATTCTATTATAATGTCCTGCTTTATTCTATTATAACGTCCTGCTTTATTCTATTATAACGTCCTGCTTTATTCTATTATAACGTCCTGCTTTATTCTATTATAGCGTCCTGCTTTATTCTATAATAATGTCCTTCTTTATTCTATTACAACGTCCTGCTTTATTCTATTATAGCGTCCTGCTTTATTCTATAATAATGTCCTTCTTTATTCTATTATAACGTCCTGCTTTATTCTATTATAATGTCCTTCTTTATTCTATTATAACGTCCTGCTTTATTCTATTATAACGTCCTGCTTTATTCTATTATAATGTCCTGCTTTATTCTATTATAATGTCCTGCTTTATTCTATTATAACGTCCTGCTGTATTCTATTATAATGTCCTGCTTTATTCTATTATAGCGTCCTGCTTTATTCTATTATAACGTCCTGCTTTATTCTGTTATAACGTCCTGCTTTATTCTGTTATAATGTCCTGCTTTATTCTATTATAGCGTCCTGCTTTATTCTATTATAACGTCCTGCTTTATTCTGTTATAACGTCCTGCTTTATTCTATTATAGCGTCCTGCTTTATTCTGTTATAACGTCCTGCTTTATTCTGTTATAACGTCCTGCTTTATTCTGTTATAACGTCCTGCTTTATTCTATTATAGCGTCCTGCTTTATTCTATTATAACGTCCTGCTTTATTCTATTATAACGTCCTGCTTTATTCTATTATAACGTCCTGCTTTATTCTATTATAACGTCCTGCTTTATTCTATTATAACGTCCTGCTGTATTCTATTATAACGTCCTGCTTTATTCTATTATAACGTCCTGCTTTATTCTATTATAACGTCCTGCTGTATTCTATTATAGCGTCCTGCTTTATTCTATTATAACGTCCTGCTGTATTCTATTATAGCGTCCTGCTTTATTCTATTATAGCGTCCTGCTTTATTCTATTATAGCGTCCTGCTGTTTTTCCTCAAGGTTTAAAGATCTAGGCCTCTCTACCAGCTGCAGCTGGGCTTCCTGTCCCGCTAACTTTCAGTTTATTCCCGCTGACGTATGTCCTCGTTTCACTTGGTGTTTGTCCACCATGTGTAAGTCCCACATTGTCGACCACCGCGAACATTACTGGACATCGGGGGACAGTGCACGGACTTAACATTCAGCTTGCCGTTTCTGGACCCCACGCTGTCTATTGCTCTCACCAGATGCCCGTAGTGGACCGCGGCCTCGCCTCGGACAGGAAGACACCGAAGACGGTCATGTGAACGGGAACAAAACCGGGCTACGCGAGAAAGTGCCCGGGCGAGGCTCGGGAGGTTAACTCGGATACCCGTTCCAAGCCTGGTGCTCGGGAATGCCCGCTCCTGGATAAGAAGCTGGACGAGCTGAGACTCAGCCGCATGCCAGATCTCCTAACCAGGAACAGCTGTGTTCTCATTTTCACTGAGACCTGGCTTCACCGCAGCACACCAGACTCAGGGCCGGACCGCACGGCCGCCTCGCTCCCACCACAGGGCGGGGGGCCTGGTGAACACGCCTGCTCTCCTGATGTGGTGGTGAGATGCAGAGCCTACAACCTCCCGCGGGAGTCTCTGTGGTGACTGTGGCTGTCTACATACCCCCACAAGGCGACGCTCGTGCAGTGTTCCCAACTCCTCCGTCAGGGAAGTCGCTATCCGCTGTCCCAACAGTCGCTAAATGACGTCATTCACGTCACCTCATTTGCATAATGGTCTGTCTGCATGCGCTGGACACTGTAGAAGAGAGGAATGACGTGGGAGAGAAAAAGAGTAAACACCCTGAACATGTTAGAGCTACAGACCAGCTCTGCGCACGCGCTTCTGTTGAAGACTGGATGGTCTTTAATAAACAGTCGCTTCTCAGAACATCACCACTTTAATGCTGTGTCTAGAACCACACCCCATAAATCAGTTCCTACATCGAGAACATGAACCAGTTTGGTCCTCAAACTGAACCCAGAAGACAGTTATGTGGGTGGAGTAGCTAGTTCTCCCTCCACCCCTCCTCCTTTATCCGGACCAGGAAGGTTAGATAGATAGATAGATAGATAGATAGATAGATAGATAGATAGATAGATAGATAGATAGATAGATAGATAGATAGATAGATAGATAGATAGATAGATTTGATAGATAAATAGACAGACAGACAGACAGACAGACAGACAGACAAGCTAGATAGATAGATAGATAGATAGATAGATAGATAGATAGATAGATAGATAGATAGATAGATAGATAGATAGATAGATAGATAGATAGATACTGCTGTGGCAGGTTCAGTAGCTGAGGGAGCCGACTCAAAGGAGGAAGCAGCTGATGAGCCAGAGAGCTCCAGAACTTTACCAGGCAGCTCGTGTTCACAGCAAGCCTCACCAGACCACCCCAGACCACACCGGACACACAGGACACACCGGACACACAGGACGGAGTTAAGGGTCTCCAAGGAGACTGGATTTCTACGTTTGGTTTTTACCGCACCCATCTGGCTGAACAATCTCTCGACTTCAGCATATGAGTGAGGCAAAGACAACACAGACACTGCAGCCATGGCAACCTCCTGGACCGGGTTGTTATCAGCTGGATCCCTGATCTTCACACCTCACTCCAAAAGCCCACTGTGCTTGTTGTGTCACATAGAACCAGTTCTCTAATGGCCTCTGATGGCTCTTCCATGAAGGTGACATTTGTACAGGTGTCTCTGCACAGTAGGTCAGTGCTCCACCACTCCAGAGTCTAGACCTTCCTAAACTGAGTGTGATGAACAGAATGCTCCATCTTTAACTTTCTGTCTGTTGGAGAACCGTTCATAGACATGTAGAACCTCTCTGTGACAGTGTTCAGGCCTCTACTCTGCACTACCAGTGTTACTCCATTAACACTACACAGCCTAGTTACATCAGACACTAACACTCACTAACCTCCCTGAACAAACCCCACCTCCTTCCTCACACTGGGTTAAACATCCAGCTGGCTTAGTGGTAGTGTCCGTCCTGTCAGGTCAGCGCTACACCCTGTATCATGGACGTTTCACTAACACACCACTCTGATAGAAATGTGAAGAAGAGGAACCAGCGTTCAAGAAAGGTCAAAGGTCACTACAGGTACAGTTTCAGTTTTCTTTATTAACCTGAAAATAAGATTTAAAGGACAATATAATGAGGTCCGATTAGAACCGCTCCTACAAGCTCCACCATATAGAACACATTCAGAGATATACACAAGGTCATTAGTCACCATGACGACAGAACTGACTGACATTTACATACGTTTATTAATCACCTGGTTTATTCAGAGTGATTTCCATACCATCCAGAGAGTAAACAATATGAACTGTGATGAAGGTTCTAGATAGAAACATATTAATGATAGAATAAACCCATTCTGTAAATCAGCTCACCAAGAATTCCTGAAAGCAGTGATCAATAAAAATGGAGAAGCAGTAAAAATGGAGGGACTGGAACTGCTGGGAAGATCCACAAAGGACTTTTCTAGATCTACTAGATCCTGTAGATCCAGTGAGACGTGGTTAATGGACCTACTCCTGATGTGGTGGTGGAGCTGTCCAGCAGAGTGGACCTTGACCCTGCTCTCATTCACAAACCAAAGACAGAGGAGTGTCTACATTAACCACAGATGGTGGAGGGACGGAACGGTTCTGGACAGAACCTGCTCCCCTGAACTGGAACCTCTAATCAGGTACAAGCCATTCCACTCACCTGTGAATTTAACTCAGGTCAGGGTCTGTGTTCCCCACCTGGAACAAACCAGCTTAGCTCAACATCAGCTGAGTGATCAGGTTCTAGGAGCTGAACACTCAGACTCTCCCATCATCATTATGGGAGACGTGGGTCCCACTAAAGATCATCTCTGTACAACAATAACAAACCCTGGTTCTCCACAGAGCTTAGAACACAGGTCTGTGCTGCAAGTGGACGGATGGTTCAGTATACTCTGACTAACACATGAGAACCACCACCCGGAAACACCTGTGGGTCAAACACAGGATCCTGGAGACAGTGTACATGTCTAGGGGGTGTTCTTCTGATAAGATCTTGGAACACTAACACCACTGCATGAGAACCTGAACACCAGTAGGTCCTTGGTAATCCTAGCAGATCATGTGCACCTGTACATGTTGAGGTTCTTCCCTGATGGTAAAGGTTCCTATCAACAGGATAACGCTCCACCTCACCAGGCAAAGGTGGTGCATAAGCAGTTTCAGGAGCACGGCAGTGACGGTGGTGTCCTACTAACTCGCCTGATCTGAATCCATTGGAGCACATCTGGGAACACCTGGGTCTCCAGACTCACCACACTGACCCACAACCACACAGTGTGAGGGACCTCAGTGCTCTGCTGCAGTTGGAATGGGCACGAGTGTCTCCGGATACCTCCTGTCTCCTAACACCGTCCACACCCCAACACCTCACTAGTGTCCTCCTGAGCCGAGGAGGTTATTCCCACTATTAGGTAGATGATGATAATATTCTGATATGACTGTGTATATTTACTGCTCAGTTCTCACATCTGTACTCACACTATACACCCACCGGACACTTTATTAGGTACACCTCCTAGTACCTACACTCACTGTCCATTTGATCAGCTCTTCTTACCATGTAGACCCTTTATAGTCGTACAGGTACAGACTGTAGTCCATCTGTTTCTCTGTATACGTTATCCTGTTCTTCAATGGTCAGGACCCCCACAGGACCACCACAGAGCCGGGATTATGTGGGTGGTGGATCATTTTCAGCACTGCAGTAACACTGACGTGGTGGTGGAGTGTTAGTGTGTGCTGTGTTGGTGTGAGTGGATCAGACACAGCTCTAAGACACCTCAGTGTCACTGCTGGACCGAGAACAGTCCACCAACAGCAGCCTGTGGGCGGAGTTCTGTGAGTCATGAAGGACTAGAGGATGACCAACACAGGACAGGTTTGGACTCTGGTAGACTGGTTGGTTTGTGTTGACGTCCAGGCTCTGGTAGACTGAATCTGATTGGTTGGTCTTGGGGTCCAGGCTCTGGTAGACTGAATCTGATTGGTTGGTCTTGGGGTCCAGGCTCTGGTAGACTGAATCTGATTGGTTGGTCTTGGGGTCCAGGCTCTGGTAGACAGAATCTGAGTGGTTGATCTTGAAGTCCAGGCTCTGGTAGAGTAAATCTAATTAGTTGGTTTTGGAGTCTAAACTCTGGTAGACTGAATCTGATTGGTTAGTGCTGGGGTTTAGACTCTGGTAGACTGAATCTGATTGGTTGGTCTTAGGATCCAGGCTCTGGTAGACTGGACGCATGCTGATGTTCCGAGGATCATTTTCATAGTCCTCGTCAGCCTGTAACCATAGTAACACACAGGAGAAACAACTCTTAGTCTTCATATTACATTACACTGCTCAACATGACTGACTTACACTACTCAACACTACAGACTAACACTGCTCAACACTACTGACTAACCCCTGTGTGTTTATAACAGGTGGTGTTGAGTTGTAATGAGAAGTGGGTTTGAGACTCATAGAGCGTTTCACTCACTGGGGTACGTGTTCTTCTCGGGGGGCTTGTAGAGACGGACCCTGCAGAACAGTTGAAGATGTTAAGGAGCTGTGTTCCACACGACTGGTGGGTTTAATGTTCAGTAGAGGAAATCTTTCATAACTGTGCTCTAAATGACCCTCATATTAAAGTATTCCATTCATACCAAAGATACTGTTATGATCACAGGCTGGTGTTCAGGACTGTAGTAACTCAGAACCTGAACTGGAACATCATCATCACCTGTGTTTATGGGGGGTGTAGTACCTTGTGTCCTACTGAGTCTCCATCTGTAGATCAGTCCTCCAATCAGCAGCAGAGCCGCACAGACCAACACAGTCACACACACAGTGATGATAATCACACTGGCTAAATCTGTAGACGGGAAAAGAGATGAAATGTAATATTCATAACTGATTTAGAGCATGTTCAGAAGAGACTCAGACTACATCACTGCACTGGAACATCTTACCATACTGATCTGGGCCCGGCATCTTCTCTGCTGGGGATTCCACACAGACAAACAGAAGAAGAGGTGTAACAGCACATTTACATATTTCTATAGTTCTATATTTCTATGACAGTTAAATTTAAATGACTGTATGTGAATACAGTTTAAACACTTTCTGAGGAACATCAAAGAACATTACACTGTAGTGTGTTAAAAAGCAGATGTTCCAGATGGTCCAGATGTACAAACTCACTGTAACACTGAGCAGCTGTTCTGGAAATCATCAACATCAGTTAACAGCACATTTCTATATTTCTATATTTAATATGTTGAATTTGAACTGCAGTACCTAATTTAACCACTTGGTGTCAGTATTACATACAACACCATATACAGACTAACAGTTCAGTGAGATCTGATGGAGGTGCTCGTATTTGTGAGCATGTGGTTCCTCCAACACATGAGAGAATTCTGAAGGTCTAGATCAGTTTACCTGTAATGCTGAGTCTGATGTTGATGGACTGATTGTTGTTGACTGAACATCTGTACGTGCCCTGGTCTTGTTCAGTCAGGTTGGAGATCAGTAGAGAGAGATTTGCTGGATGGGTCTTATTGAACATCTGGACTCTGTCTGAGTAGATCTCCATCTTATTGGATCCCTCAGTCCCTCCTGAGTCTACACGCTCCCATTTCACACTGAGAGGTCTGGTGTCTGGGTCAGTGCAGGAGCAGGGCAGGAGAACAGACTCTCCTGGATATCTGATAATCTGATTCTCCTGAGTCTGGGACAGTGTGCAGCCTGCAGGAACATAAAGCAGCTCAGTGTTTGTGTTCTGTTCATCACTGCTGCATTTAAAGAAGGAGTAGCTGAATGTGAGTGCACTGCCAAGGACTTGTTGCTAGGGAAGTGTCTGAGAAGGAAGTGATAGCATGCCTGTTTGCTAACTAGCCTAGCTACTGTAGCTAATGTTAGCTTAGTCCAGAATGAGATCATGCGTCTCTGCAGTACCTGGCAGATGTTCCTACAGACCTCCAGCAGCTGCTGTGTAAAGCTGGATCCTCATACAGAGACTGTTCTACCTGGAATGACGTGTACAGATACTACATATATGGTAACCGGGCCAGTGATTGGTCCAGAGGAGTCTCTATGCAGGACGTGTGTCTGTGTGAGTGTGTTTACCGTATATGATAATTAGAGGGAAGTTCTAGACGCTGGGGTGTGAGTGTGTGTGTGTGTGTGTGTGTGTGAGTGTGTGTGTGTGTGTGAGTGTGGTCACATATGGTAATTAGATGCGCGGCCTGAAGTTGAACTCATGTGTAAAAACATCTCAGTGTAAGTGTGAAGTGCTCAGGGCCTGTTCCATTCTGCACAGTCAGACGTTCTGTCACATAGAACCCATTATTAATGATCTATCATATGTACAATCTGTGTTCAGTCCAATAGAACCGAACCCTTCCACACACTCCTACTGCTCACCAAGCCCAACCATACCCAAACACTGTACATTACCACACACTGAATTCATACTTGAAGCACTTCCTCAATCAAGAGTCCACACAAACAGCCCCCACCACCATCAGAGCCCAACTCAGTGTAGACCATACACAGACAGTCAGCACTGTGTTCAGACTGCACCCTGAACACTACAGAGTGGAACAGCAGAGTTACCAAGCAGGTACACGTACATGTACACAGACACGTGACTACATACAGTGGGCTGTAAAAGTTTGGGCCCCCCTGGTCAGATCTTCTGCTCCTGTGAAGAGCTGAGAGAGTAGAGGATGAACTGATCTCCAAAAGGTCTGGAGTTTAAGGAGACGTGTTTCTGTAAGATCTGAATCTAGATCACTTCATTTCCATCTTACAGATTCAAAACATCAACAAAGGAAAACAGGCTGAAGATCCAGTCTGATCTCCCGCATGGAATTAAAGCACTGACTGACTACAAGACCAACACTCTGCAGACCAGTGATGACACCAGTCTACCTGATGTGCTGAACCAGTTCTTTGCCCGGTTTGATTACCAAAACAGAGGAGCCCATCACACCGCACCACCTGTTGTGGAACAGACACTGGTTCTAAAGCATCATCAGGTGAAGTCCACCCTGCAGAGGGTGAATGTCAACAAGGCAGCAGGTCCGGATGGGGTTTGTGGAAGGACACTCAAGGCCTGTGCTAGCCAATTAGCGGAGGTCTTCACAAACATATTCAACCTCTCACTAAAACAAGCTGCTGTTCCAACATGCTTTAAAACCTCCACAATCATCCCGTGAAATGCCTGAACGACTATCGACCAGTGGCACTAACACCAATATTCATGAAGCGCTTTGAGAGACTGGTTCTGTCCCATATTAAGGCCGTCATCCCTCCGGATTTGGACCAACATCAGTACGCCTATAAAACAAACCAGTCCACGGAAGATGCAGTCTCAATGGCACTTCATACGGCACTGCCACACCTGGAACAACCGAACACATATGTGAGGATGTTATTTGTGGACTTCAGTTCTGCTTTTAACACCATAATTCCTCACAAACTGGTCAGTAAACTGGGGAGCCTAGGCCTGGACAGCTCCATCTGCTCCTGGGTTTTGGGTTTCCTTACGGATAGACCACAGTGTGTCAGGATTGGAAACCACACCTCCTCCACTCTTATCCTGAACACTGGGACTCCACAGGGCTGCGTGCTGAGCCCTTTACCCTTTACTCTATTCACAAATGACTGCACCCCCACTCACTCCTCAAACACCATAATAAAATTCGCAGACGACACCACAATAGTTGGCCTTATCTCAGATGGTGATGAACGTGCCTATAGGAACGAGGTGGAATGTCTGGATGGATGGTGCAAAGTCAACGACTTAGTACTTCACACCTCCAAGACAAAGGAGATCGTTGTAGACTTCAGGAGAACAAAGAAGCCAGACCACCTCCCCCTCCACATCTCTGGAGCAGAAGTGGAACGTGTGGAGAAAGTAAAGTTCCTTGGAGTCCACATAACCAATCATCTAACATGGTCTTCTAACACCTCGTACCTATGCATGAGGGCGCAACAGAGACTGTACTTCCTGAGGAAGCTGAAACAGCCTCAGCTACCCCAGAAACTTCTGGTTAACTTTTACCGCAAGCACCACACCTTGAGAGTATCCTCTCTCACTGCATGATCGTGTGGTATTCCAGCTGCACAGTCTCAGAGAGGAAGGACCTGCATCGTGTGGTCAAGGTGGCCGGACGGATTATTGGTACTGACCTTCCCAGCCTGGACAGTGTCCATACCAGCCGATTAAAGAAGAAGGCCTCCAGCATTAGCAGAGACACAACACACCCTGGACACTGCCTGTTTGACCTGTTACCGTCTGGCAAGCGGTACAGGGCTATCCGCACAAAAACAAACAGACTGAGAAACAGTTTCTTCCCAACACCTCCACAACACCTCCACAACACCTCACTGACTGAACTGATTACTACCTCTGTGATACATCTGTGATACACCCATGCACATTTATATACAGCACTGAACTTATTTATAATCCATATAGTAATAGAACAACTACCTCCATACACTGTTATACTGCAGTCTACAGTGACTGAACTGAACCTCACTGTATCACACTAACTCCTCTATAACATAACTCTTATTCACACAGCTGTACAGATGTTACACCTCCTTACTGTATCACAGTAACTCCTCTATAACATAACTCTTATTCACACAGCTGTACAGATGTTACACCTCCTCACTGGATCACAGTAACTCCTCTATAACATAACTCTTATTCACACAGCTGTACAGATGTTACACCTCCTCACTGGATCACAGTAACTCCTCTATAACATAACTCTTATTCACACAGCTGTACAGATGTTACACCTCCTCACTGTATCACAGTAACTCCTCTATAACATAACTCTTATTCACACAGCTGTACAGATGTTACACCTCCTCACTGTATCACAGTAACTCCTCTATAACATAACTCTTATTCACACAGCTGTACAGATGTTACACCTCCTCACTGGATCACAGTAACTCCTCTATAACATAACTCTTATTCACACAGCTGTACAGATGTTACACCTCCTCACTGTATCACACTAACTCCTCTATAACATAACTCTTATTCACACAGCTGTACAGATGTTACACCTCCTCACTGTATCACAGTAACTCCTCTATAACATAACTCTTATTCACACAGCTGTACAGATGTTACACCTCCTCACTGTATCACAGTAACTCCTCTATAACATAACTCTTATTCACACAGCTGTACAGATTGTACACATCCTCACTGTATCACAGTAATCCTCTATAACATACTCTTATTATTCACACAGCTGTACAGATGTTACACCTCCTCACTGGATCACAGTAACTCCTCTATAACATAACTCTTATTCACACAGCTGTACAGATGTTACACCTCCTCACTGGATCACAGTAACTCCTCTATAACATAACTCTTATTCACACAGCTGTACAGATGTTACACCTCCTCACTGGATCACAGTAACTCCTCTATAACATAACTCTTATTCACACAGATGTTACACCTCCTCACTGGATCACAGTAAAAGTCATTACACACTGAAAGTGACTCCAAGGACTTGTTGCTAGGGAAGTGTCTGAGAAGGCGGTGATAGCATGGCTGTTTGCTAACTAGCCTAGCTACTGTAGCTAATGTTAGCTTAGTCCAGAATGAGATCATACGTCTCTGAGTCATACTGTCTACATCAGCGTCTAGTGTGATGCGTGTTAGCTCTGTTAGCTCATTAGCTCCTCTGAAGAGCATCATTTCCTCATTCAGCATGGAGATCTAGAACGTTCCAGCTGCTTCTGAATAATGAACCATGTGTTCTGTGTGTGCTGCTGTGGTTCTGTGCAGCACCAGCTCT
>JAMWET010004053.1:25000-43916 GCA_024036415.1 Prochilodus magdalenae | reverse complement strand
ATCCGTCAGGGGACTGACCACCTCAGTGTTCTTTAGGACAGTTAGGAAAGGTACACAGACTGACTGTGTATGTCATGGTTCCAAGCATGAGGGTGAGACAGTCGTCCTGAAACCTGCAGGCAGGATTATGTGTAGGGGGACAAATCCGCAGGGCCCAAAAGCCAAAAGCACTGTAACCTCCATCGTCCCAAATGGAAAAAAGTTCGAGAACCACTGACGACTTCTAGATCTGGGCACCTAGCCAAGCGGTCAGCCCCAGTGGTCTTTAAGAAGGAGACCCAGAGTTCATTTTGTGGAAATGGACCAGTTCAGTATTCCACAGGTTAGGCCTTTTCTGGTGAAGCGCCAGACAGAGGCCGTTCCCAACCAAGACGCACGTGACAGCCTGTTCGCTTGTTAGGTCTGCCACTGGAGAATGAAATGTCTCCTGGTTGAAGATTGAATTCTCTGGCCATGCTTTCCATCAGCATGTGCTCCTAACATCCGTACAGTCAGACACGGCGGCGTCCGCGCCATGCTGTGGGCGTGTCTTTCTCTGACAGGGTCTGGATGACGAATCGGAATAGAGGGGAAGATGGAGGGAGAAAATTATAACACAATCCTGACCGGAAACCTTTCCAGAGGTTCTGGACCTCAGGCTGAGGTGAAGGTTCACATCCCAACAATCAGCCAAAGCATTCCTCCAACGATACACAGGAGTGGCGTTGGGAAAACCGTAATCAGGTCCTGGCGTTGTCAGAGTCTGGATCTGAACCCCTAGAGCATCTCTGGAGAGATCTGAACATGGCTGTGCAGTGACGCCTCCCTTCCAGCCTGGCTGGGGTCGGACGGTTCTGTCAGTGAAGGTTCCAGACTTTCAGGATCATGTCCAGAGCCCCTCCTGGCGGCCGGTGCAGTGAGGGGTCTGAACCCTGGTGTTGGGGAATCACCATCTTCTCTTATTAATACATTTACAAAAACTCCTAACCTCACAGGGGTTATAGAAGCACTGTGTGTAAAATCACACAGGAGAACGTGTGGAACCGCTGGAAGGTTCTGGAATCCTTCTGTGTGCAGTGTATGACCTAAACACTATAGAACGCGTGACTTTGATCTTTACATAAGACGATCTTGTTCATGTTGATCTCAAACCTTTCGTGGGTGTGGCAAGGAGCCAGTGTGGTTCGGAGAGTTACTCGGACCTGAGTCTGCTGGACACATCTCCAGGATGGATCTATAACACCTCTGACTGACCTTATCTAGAGCCTGCGCTCGGTCGTAACTCTGTCCTGTAGATGTGCCTGGTGAGGGAGGAGCTTCGGCGGAGCTTCCTTACTAATGCATCTCAGACCGCGTCTCGAACATCACTCCGGACCTCCTGAGCTCTGAGCTCGTTACTGTGGGGTTAAAGTCCGTCTCGTTATTAAAAAGGAGAAGATCATGAACACCTCTCTCATCACTGCTATGCTGTGACCTCAGTGGTGAGTGGTGACGTATATTCCATATTCCAAGGTGCGGTCTGGAGACTGGACTAAATGCTGACAGCGCACTGACTATATAAATAAAAACAGAGAGCGTATTAAACATGGCCGAAGCAGTGTCTCCTTTCCCACAGGACACCAGGAGCGTTACCCACGGACTGCTCCCACAGGACGTTATAACCTGGGGTAGTCTTGTGGCCCATTTACAGGTACAGGTAAAAGGTGCCGGAATCTTTAACTGGCATGGGAATGCATGGTCAGGAAAAATGACAGACATGGCGCATTCAGACGGGACTACAGTCACTAATGGACTAAAACTTTACCCAACATTACCCAACATTACCCCACGTTACCCAACATTACCCAACATCACCCCATGTTACCCAATGTTACCCCACCGTCCCATGACCCAAACTAATCCCAGTCGGGCTGAAGCGTGTTTTATAGTATTCAGAAAAGATGTGAGGAATGAAGAACTGCACAGGTGCTACAGGGAACATCAATTAACAGCCTGATCAGAACACTCATCGAGATTAAACCAGTCATGTGTCACACCTGGCCGCCTCCTGCTGGCTCCGGCTAGATTTCTAATAAACCAGGGACTGTGTAATGTCACCTACAGCAAAGAATGACACAGGTGATCAGCAGAATTAGACAGCAGCCGACAGGTAAGTCTGGACCAAGCCTGGTTCTTCAGAATCAGAACCCTTAGTAGGAGTTTGGTCAGCAGAACACTGTATAACGTGCAACACTCAGACTGGTGTTTACCTAAACACATCACATACCCTATATAACTATTATATATTTATTTATTTATATTTAATAATTATACAGAGTTAGAATAACGAAGAGCTGGAGATGAGTTACAGCCCCTGGTAAACTGGTGGGACCTCCACCCGTGGAGGAAGATCCGTCAGGAGTTTAATTCTGTAGAAAATAATAATAATAATAAAAGAGAAAAGGAAACAAGCCACACCTCTTCGTTTAGTCTTCGTTTAGTCTACTCCAGTCATTACCTCACTGTCTCCAGTCAACACAGTGCACCACTAGCATCGGTATTCACAGCAGCTGCCGCTTACAATCAAACTTCATTCAAATAAAAACGCAATACGATATACGTATGAGGATTTACCCAGTGTGGACAAAGGGTTTAAAACGGGCTCTTGGAATGTCCCAAGGAGGTTACCACGGTTACCATGCATCTCCAAAACAACTGTGGGAGCAACCTAAGACATTTACTGAAGCACTTCCACTGATCCAGATCAAACGGAGTGATAGAGATACTTTGAGTTTGTTTATATTTATTTATTCCTGTTGACGGCTCAGGAGACACGAGTCTGAAAGCATGAAACCACCTCCTTGTGTCTACACTGACCATACAGGACACTCTGTAGTTACACCTGATGTGGAGAGAGGTGGAGTTCGTCTCCACCTTTATTACTTTAACATGATTTATTAATGAGATATGAGGGTGGAGGTCACTCAGAGGTTACACCTTCATAGCCTATAGAGATCTGGAGCTCTTCAAACTGCCCTCAGTAACACGGTAAGCCACGGTAGTTGAGTAAGAAGGGTACCATAGGGGGTCCCTTAGTGATCTTTACAGGCTGATGAGGTCTTGGCAATGAGGCCATGTATGGTGAGGATGCCAGGTCACGCCATCCGGGACAGCAGCGATCCTGAACCTGTGTTTATTTAAACCTGTGTGAAATAAAAACCCAAACTGAAATAATTCTGGACTGAAATTAAATTTTAAGATTTGTTTAATGGAGGATGGATCGACAGATTCGGAACAATAACACTGAACTCAGGCTGTTGCACTTCACATCTCTCTTCTATTACCCTCTGAATCAGAAACTCGCATGGATAGTGTGGTAGAGTGGAGGCGATGTGTGGAGGCCTGGGTGGAGCAGTGTTCTTAACCTTGGATTATATGGCTCAGTACTCAAGTCTATCGTCCTAGTGGATGTTGTCAGAACATCTGAGCACACGGTGTGGATAACAGTAACAGTGTAGTAGTGTACGCAGGACGACCGTGGCCCCGGGTATATGAAGAGTATACGTATACGGTGCTCTTCTGACACTATCAAAGGTCTAGTGTGTTCTCTTCGCAGAGTGCGGCTGTCCTTGAGTGTCTCCGGACAGTGAGGTTCCGGCCGACTGTAGTACATCTTAAACATAATACCACGAATATAACACACAGACGGCCACATACAGATCACTCCAGAGCACGAGCGAGCACGCCTACTTCTCCAACAACACCGCAATGCAGAACTCCACCAGTGTTCCCGATGGGTGGCTTTCTGATCTATTTAATGATGAAGACCCCAAACACAGTCACTCAGAGCGGTCCGGTGTGAAACGCTCGGTTCTAGATACAGTCAGAACCGTTCAGTGTGGTGGTGAAGGTAACCAGACGTCCCCTCTAAAATCTCCCTCACAGGAAGTTCCTACAGGAGGAGGTTCTGAATACGCTGCCTGATGTCTGAGACGCTGTTTATGATAGTGTGGAGAAGATCTCAGCCTTAAACTCCATTCATGGTGGAGGGATACATGTTGCAGGGCGCTGTGAGGTCAAATAGTCCCCCAAAGAGACTTAGTATTTCCAGGTTTCCTCTGTGCTCCTTATTCCCAATCCCTGTGTTCACACCTCACACACTGGATTATACAATCTATGGAATTCGCATTTAAAGCACCGACACCTTCATATCGGATCATAAACCTGCGCCCCTGCAGCAGTGCACTTATGTACTTTCAGTGTATTGGAATGCCTGAAGCTCCGCCCACAGTCTGCGCAGTAGTACGGCTTCTCGCCCGTGTGGATGCGCTGGTGCTTCTTGAGGCTGCCTCCATCGCTGAAGCTCTTCCCGCACTCGGGGCAGTCGTACGGCTTCTCCCCGGTGTGGATGCGCTGGTGCTTCTTCAGGTTGCACCGGTTCCTAAAACTCTTCTCACAGTACAAACAGCCAAAGGGCTTCTCCCCCGTGTGGAGGCGCTGGTGCGTCTTCAGAGTGCCTCCGTCGCTGAAGCGCTTCCCGCAGTCCGAGCAGTGGTACGGCTTCTCTCCGGTGTGGATGCGCTGGTGTTTCTGGAGATGGTCCTGGGCGGTAAAGCGCTTCCCGCACTGCGAGCAGCAGTACGGCTTCTCTCCCGTGTGGAGGCGGCGGTGCAGCTGGAGGCTGTTCTGGGCGCTGAAGCTCCTTCCGCACTCGGGGCAGTAATAGGGTTTCTCGCCCGTGTGAACGCGCAGGTGCGTCCGGAGGTGGTTCTGCTGGTTGAAGCTCTTCCCGCACTCCAGGCAGTGGTAGGGCTTCTCTCCGGTGTGCACGCGCAGGTGTTTCTGGAGGTTGTCCTGCTGAATGAAACGCTTCCCGCACTGCAGGCAGAAGTACGGCTTCTCTCCCGTGTGGATGCGCTGGTGTCTCCTGAGGGTGCCCACGTCTCTAAAGCTCTTCCCGCACTCCGAACAGTGGTGCGGCTTTTCACCGGTGTGGATGCGCTGGTGGATTCTGAGATGGCATCGCTGAGTGAAGCCTTTGCCGCACTCCAGGCAGCGGTGGGATTTCTCCTTGGGGGCAGCTTCTGGTGCGGCTCTGTAAGACAGCTCAGTGTGGGGGCCTTCGGAGAAGGTCTCCTCCACACTGGAGCTACTCCCAGAAGCCATACTCTCCCAGCCAATCAGACAGCAGTCAATCCCCGTCACCAGGAGCCGGAGCCAGGAGCCTCATTTCTGGAGGAGTCAGTCCCGAGGCAGCTCTGAGCTTCGCCCAGTCCTAAAAGAGAAGACGACAGAGTTAATCCCAGACGTGTCAATCATCGCTTACATACGACCGGCTACTTACAGTGTTCATTTAGTCTGATCTCTCCACCTCCTGTACTGAAACTGTCTATATACATAAATATATAAATATAAATATAAATATATATGTATATATCGTCTCTGTCCAATGAAAAGCAGGTATCTCCAAAATGGCAACTTTACAGGAGACGCCAAAAACCAGATTTTTTATCCACTACAGCTCCAACTCTGAACCACACCAGCTCCAACTCTGAACCACAACAGCTCCAACTCAGAACCACAACAGCTCCAACTCCGAACCACAACAGCTCCAACTCTGAACCACAACAGCTCCAACTCTCAACCACAACAGCTCCAACTCTGAACCACACCAGCTCCAACTCTCAACCACACCAGCTCCAACTCTGAACCACACCAGCTCCAACTCTGAACCACAACAGCTCCAACTCTGAACCACACCAGCTCCAACTCTGAACCACACCAGCTCCAACTCTGAAACACACCAGCTCCAACTCTGAAACACACCAGCTCCAACTCTGAACCACACCAGCTCCAACTCTCAACCACAACAGCTCCAACTCTGAACCACACCAGCTCCAACTCTCAACCACAACAGCTCCAACTCTGAACCACACCAGCTCCAACTCTGAACCACACCAGCTCCAACTCTGAACCACACCAGCTCCAACTCTGAACCACAACAGCTCCAACTCTGAACCACAACAGCTCCAACTCTGAACCACAACAGCTCCAACTCTCAACCACAACAGCTCCAACTCTGAACCACAACAGCTCCAACTCTGAACAGCTCCGAACCACAACAGCTCCAACTCCGAACCACAACAGCTCCAACTCCGAACCACAACAGCTCCAAACCCACAACAGCTCCAACTCTGAACGGCTCCAACCATACACAGCTCCTTACCTCGTTGACTCTACCCAGTGTAGACAGGAGTGTGTGACGGTGGTTCTGTTCAGGAGGATCTTTAATAAACACTCTACCTGGGTCCAGTTCAACTACCTGGACTCAGAACCGGACACCGCTAAGATCAGAACCCTGAATCTGCTTTTAGAGCATCTGGAGCGTTCAGCACAGCGAACCATCAAATCCACTGACGGGTACTAGAGGTACTAGATTACCACCCACCGTCACCAAAACAGCTCCATCCAGCAGCACCGTGGAACCACGGAGGCGGGGGACTGCTCTGAGCGGAGCTTCTGCTTCTCCGCTTCACCGGGGCTGGAGAACCTCCCTCATACAATCAGCGCCCCCACCTGGCCTGCAGGGGGACTACACTCGTACAGTCAGCGCCCCCACCTGGCCTGCAGGGGGACTACACTCATACAATCAGCGCCCCCACCTGGCCTGCAGGGGGACTACACTCATACAGTCAGCGCCCCCACCTGGCCCGCAGGGGGACTACACTCATACAGTCAGCGCCCCCACCTGGCCTGCAGGGGAACTACACCGATTTCTTCTTTGGCTGTTCCACCGTCTTCCATCAAACTACACCTACTGTCGATCAGTCAGCTGAGAAGCTGAGTCAGGTGGGTCACTAGGACATGCAGAGTCCCGTTAGATTCTAGCACAAACGGGTCACCTGGTTTGGCCATTCGTCTTGACCAGCACACAAGCACCGAAACAGCACATGCTGGTGTAACTGGTGACCCATAATGGTTCCATGTTCTCCTGGGTACCTGGTTTCCACACGCTACGCTCCTCCTTCAGTTTAACCCAACAATACATCCACACAGACGCCTCTTCACAAGACCACCAGGACCAGTCCTCTGTCCTAGAACCCAGCGCAGAACTCTTCCACAAAGTCCTCATCCTAACAGGGCGCTGACGTCAGCACAGCCTGGTGACAGAGGGTCTACCATGTTGCCAGAACCTCAGAGGGCATTAACACTCCACTCCTGAAGGGTGTTCATAAAATCATTTAATAGACACACAGTGAAGACATCCGTGTTTATTACACTGCAGTGTCAGGAACACGTTCTCAACAGGGTTCTCAAACATCCTCTGGACAGGTGCTCTAGTACCGCCTATTCTAGATATAATGTGGAGCCAGGGTCTTTAAACCTGGACCTGGAATCCAGCGTCCACTCCTGGCGACGTGGTATCACACCCACCTAGGACTGGGCACTGGAGTCATGTCCAGATGTGCCCACCCCTGATATGCAGACCCCTGAGTGTATAACAGGAGTGCTGCAGGTGTTCCGTGGAGGACTCAGGAACCATCATGAATTCCAATCGGTCCCTATTCTCAGAAGCTGAACGTCAGAGACCACCAAGCAGACACCTCACAACGTTCAGCACCCTGGATCAGCTGTACGGCGGACCACCATTTGGTGATGGGTCAGCCAGAACACCTGTATAGAGGTCCTGCTCCTGTAAAAGTCAGTGTCAGCTTAACCCTCAGCCGCCCTTCCTGACCACGTCCTGTATCCTGGATAACCTGGAGACGATCTTAAACAAGCTCTGAGAACAATCATCACAAAACAGAGGAACATCAAAGACAGTGTACACAGGTGCGCTCCAGAACCACGTTAGGATCAGACGAACAGACCGGACGCAGCTTCGTTACTCAGTGGAACGTTTACTCAGTGAACCAGCGGTCAGCACGGTGACCAGGAGGTGACCAGGAGGTGACCAGGAGGTGACCAGCGACATCACGTCAGTACATACCTGCGCTGCGTTTACATGGGCGTACGCGCATCAGCGCGTGTAAAACACACCTGGCGTGAGTGTTAGTAGAACAGGTGCACGTTCTGGACCCTACAGTGAGTCCGGGTCCAGATGTGTCCCCGCCGTCCACCAGGCACCATAAGCAGACGTACAGGATGGATTAGTCACATCTCAGTTAGAGTGGTGGTGTAGACCGTTGTAGTGTGTCTCTGTGCCACGTGATGCTTCCTGAACTGAACAGACCCGGTAAGTCCGTATGTCGGTTCTGACCAGATGAACTCTCCTGAAGCTCAGCCACAGCTCAGAACTTCATCAAACATGCTTCATGAAACAGCCAATCAGGACAGTGATAACATGTGATCACATGACATGAGAGGACAGGGAGTTAAACTGAAGATGGTTGGTCAGGTCCTCCTCACTGGCCCTAGGGGGAGGCTTGAGCCGCGACAGCAAACCCGAGTTTCTCCAAGCCATGTGTAAAGCACTTTTACACCAACAGCTGCTTAAACACCTCTGTGATCACTGTATTACTGTTATTAGTTATTACTGTGATGTATGTATGGTACGGAGGCTGGGGAAATATACACAGACAGTGATCATGATAATAACACACATCAACACGACGGCTGCACCAGCAGGACTCATCCCACAGGGATCAGACTTAGTGGGCCGGTTCGACACTGTACACAGACCGTCACCACGACTGTCCTTAACACCACGTCACCGTCACCAAAGACTGCAGTGGTGTCGTACCAGACTGTCATGGAGTGACTCAGAATGGCAGCGGGTCATCTTCAGTGACGAGTCCCGCTTTAGTCTTGGTGGAGACGCCCAACGAATCCGTGTGTGGAGGCACCGTGGTCAGCACCAAGGTGAACGGTCTGTCGTCACACGTCCAGAAAACCTGGTGTCCCTCAACCTCCACCCCTACCGCACCATCTGCAGGAACTGTGTGAGGATGTTCAAGCTGCATGGGATGGATTATCACAGGACTCCATCAGGAACCTCTACAGCTCCATACCGAGACGTCTGGCGTGTTGGGTTAGCGAACACGGCGGCCCGACGCCATACTGAGAGACAGACTTCTGTATGTGTAGCTCAATAAATATTGATCATATCAGTCTAAATTTATCACCAGTTATTGATCCTGGTCACCTTTATCTCCCTTCCCCACACACCTGCACTCCCACACCTCCTTCTGGGGGCAGCTAATCTTTAGATGAGGAGTGTGTTTAACCTAACAGGAACTATATGGTGTATTAGAGAATGGTGTGCCAGTTTGGCTAACTAGTAAATGCACTATGGAGAGCTTCATGCTAGTGTTAAGTTGCAGAGAGATGGTGCTGCAGGAACTCAACACCACGAGCTGCACGAACGTTTCACTGTGTGCGGCCAGCAGGCCGGGTCTCTAAGACTCTAGTGCAGTCCTGGATGTGAACACGGTGACGTACACTGAAGGTGTTCTTCCTGATTCTGCTGACTGTAGCAAGGCACTGCATGACCAGCTACCAGGACCGCTGACCCGACAGTGCCCAGACGTGTTCAACCAGATCCAAACTTGACCTGAGAATGACCCATGCAGTTATTTAGGGCGTATCTGCATCCAGGAGAGCGGACCCCCATCAGCACCTCCCCTCAGTAGGAGCTACTCCGGCCGAGCGGAGCAGCCGCGTCCGTGCATCATGAGCACGACCCCTTCACACACTTGTGTATCTTTAGGGAATTCAGGTGCCTGAAGCTCCGCCCACAGTCTGAGCAGTAATACGGCTTCTCTCCGGTGTGAATGCGCTGGTGGGATTTGAGACCCCCTCCATCGCTGAAGCGCCTCCCGCACTCGGAGCAGTGGTACGGCTTCTCCCCGGTGTGGATGCGCTCGTGCGTGATGAGGTTGGCTTTGTTGCGGAAGGTCTTCACACAGAAGGAGCAGGGGTACGGCTTCTCCCCGGTGTGGATGCGCTGGTGTGTGGTGAGGTGACCGCCGTTCCTAAAGCTCTTCCCGCACTCGGAGCACTGGTACGGCTTCTCCCCGGTGTGGATGCGCTGGTGCAGCTGGAACTGACCCCGTACCGTGAAGCTCTTCCCGCAGTCCGAGCAGCAGAAGGGCTTCTCTCCCGTGTGGATGCGCTGGTGTAGTCGGAGATTATTCCGCTGGTTAAAGCTCTTCCCGCACTCCGGGCAGGGATAGGGTCTCTCCCCGGTGTGGATGCGCTGGTGGTCTCGCAGGTGAGTCTGCCTGGTGAAGCTCTTGCCGCACTTCGGGCAGTGGTGAGTCTTCTCCCTCGCCGTGTTGTCTTGTGCGGCTTTTCGGACGGCAGCGGAGGACTTCCGCTCGGAAGCGCCGGCGGAGGGAAGCTTGAAGTGCGAGTAGAAGTAGTCGCCAGAAGCAGAGGACTTCAGGAAGTAGGGCACTGGACTGGACATGGTTTCTGGAAGAGATAGGAGAGAGGACACGCATGGGTGGACTGAACTACCGGAGTCAATTTCAGCCAACTGATCACGTACATCGGCACTGTCCACCAAATTCCACAAATATGGAGTTCTTTAAATTTGACTTTCCTGCATCATCTGAACCCCACAGCTCTCTATACTGCGGGAACACCTCACGATAACGGACCAACAGCAATCTCACCACAATGTTCCGAATTTTAACCAAACTTGTGTTTTTGCTTTTCCCTGTCAAGTCGCAAATTTGGAAATTGGCTTTTCTGGAAAATTCAGAATATCCGAAATACAGGAGCTCCAAGAGAACCTGATCAGGTAAAACAAGTCTGGTTCCTACATCAGTACTCACATGATAAAGCTACGAGTGTTTAGGCAGAGGACCCCACTGACAAAGTACACCCACTGAGGACATCTCCCCCACTCACTGTCCACTCCATCAGCTCCACCCACCATACAGGACACTCTGTAGGTGTACAGGTCCAGACTGTAGTCCATCTGTTTCTCTGTGTACTGTATTACCCTGTTCTTCAATGGTCAGGACCCCCACAGGACCCCCACAGAGCAGGTATGATGTGGGGGGTGGATCATTCTCAGCACTGCAGTGACACTGACGTGGTGGTGGTGTGCTAGTGTGGGTGGTGCTGGTGTAGGAATGTTCTTGCTGTACGTATCCACTCAACTGTGTCCATCAAGAAGTCTGCGATGGTTCTTAGCCATGCTGCTACGGTGCTCTTACACTAATCCATCAGCTACGCAGAACCACGTGTGCTCCGCTTAGAATTTACTGAAGGGGAAACTACACACAAAGCGATTCTAACTCTGCTAGCATGCAGGCTAAACACATTAGCATTAGCGCTGTAGCTAATAAATAAACTGAGTACTGCGTCTAACACATGAACTCACTGAAGTCCCAGCATGCACCTCACTGAAAACTGGTATTGTTTTCTTTATGTATAATAAATATATAATTTATTTAAAAATATTGTTTTTTTTATCTCAACTAAATAGACCTGTGGTAAGGTGGTCCTGTAGTAATGGTCACATGCCTACTGAGGGCTGCCAAAAACTTTAATAATATAAAAATAAATAAATAAATAAACAAAAATAATAATGTTTTAAAATATTCACATTACTAAAAATGTTATATAAAATAAGAATGATTAAAAATGCTGGAACCCAGTTAATAATTCTGCTGGGGTTCTGTTAGGTGAGTGTTTCGGGTTCCCCGATAGCTGGAGAACGCCGGACCCCCTCTAGTGTCCAGCTGAGCGTTCTGTGGGCGCCCCACCAGGCACTGGTTTTATAAAGAACCGTGAGTTCCACATAGAACCATTTCATGCTCAAATGGTAAAATGGTTCTTCAGACTTCAGGAGAACATGTTGTATATGGTTGTGAGAACAGCAGAACCCTATTTGGTGCTGTGTGAGCGTTTTAAAAGGTTCTGTGTAGAATCACATACAGTCCATTCTGCAGCAATGCAGACGATCATTTCACCATGGACAGAACCGCGTAAGGAAGAACGGGTTCTTTAAGTTCTTCACAGAATTGTACAGGGCCTAGATATGGGATCTAAGTGTTCCTAGATCAAATTGTGGTTCCAGGTCAGTCTACTTTGACTTAGGAGAAATACGTCAGATGACACAGCCTGTCTACTTTACATTCCGAATGGTTCCACAGGGTTCTAGATAAACCTCCACCTGTTTTATTAGTCCGGTGTACTGATTGTACCTGTGCGTAAAGCTCTGCCATGGTCTCCAGTAACCCACCTCCCATCAGGTTCTACTGGATGTTATAAGCTGGGATGGCTAACTGGCTTAATGGTTCCCACCAGAGACCGCTAGTGTAGGACGGAACTGTGGAACTGTAGGACTATCAAACACATCTAGAACCAGCTAGAACATCTGACAGAGCGCTACAACCCTTCACAGTGTGAGATCAGCGCATCCACAAACCCAGACCACCTCACAAGCCCCCCTCAGCCCTGGGCTCTGTTCCTCCCCAGCTCTGACCTCCAGAGCTCCTGATCCCGGTCCTGGAGACCCTCCACACCTCCGCGCTGATAAAGATCTGAGCAGGTGATCAGGAGTGTCTGGAGGAGGTGAGAAATCCAGGACAGTGGGCCTCCAGGGCCAGGACTGAGAACCACAGCTCTGGATCTGCTCAAACGAACCTCTCACCGAGCATTCCTCTAAGAGTTAGACTGATACGGAACAGGGTTCTACCTTCACCTGCGCCTCCTCTTCACCTCCCTCCAGCAGCGCTGCAGAGGAGCGGAGGCGTGGACTCCTCAGCAGAGCGGAGCTTCTGCTTCTCCGCTTCACTGGGGCTGGAGAACCTCACTCATACAATCAGCGCCCCCACCTGGACTGCAGGGGGACTACACCGGTACAATCGGCGCACTGGTATAATTAGCGCCCCCACCCGGACACAGCCAGAGGAACACTATTGGCTTGTTACTGGGAAGATGTACAGTGACTCTGTACTGTTGTAAGAACAGGGTTCTTCAGGGGTTCTTTAGTGAAGCTTAAATGATAAAATGGTTCTTCAGATTTATGGAGAACGTCTTGTATATGCTTCTATTGCTTTGATGTCAATCTTGTACCAACAGAGGTAGGGTTAGAGGGTGGGGTTAAGGGTGTAGTGAACAAGGCTAGGGTTAGAGGGTGGGGTTTAGGGTGTAGTGAACAAGGCTAGGGTTAGAGGGTGGGGTTTAGGGTGTAGTGAACAAGGCTAGGGTTAGAGGGTGGGGTTTAGGGTGTAGTGAACAAGGCTAGGGTTAGAGGGTAGGGTTTAGGGTGGGCTAGGGTTAGGGTTAGAGGGTGGTGTTTAGGGTGTAGTGAACAAGGCTAGGGTTAGAGGGTAGGGTTTAGGGTGTAGTGAACAAGGCTAGGGTTAGAGGGTAGGGTTTAGGGTGTAGTGAACAAGGCTAGGGTTAGAGGGTGGGGCTTAGGGTGTAGTGAACAAGGCTAGGGTTAGAGGGTAGGGTGTAGTGAACAAGGCTAGGGTTAGAGGGTAGGGTGTAGGGTGTAGTGAAAAAGGCTAGGGTTAGAGGGTAGTGTTTAGGGTGTAGTGAACAAGGCTAGGGTTAGAGGGTGGGGTTTAGGGTGTAGTGAACAAGGCTATGGTTAGAGGGTAGGGTTTAGGGTGTAGTGAACAAGGCTAGGGTTAGAGGGTAGGGTTTAGGGTGTAGTGAACAAGGCTAGGGTTAGAGGGTAGGGTTTAGGGTGTAGTGAACAAGGCTAGGGTTAGAGGGTAGGGTTTAGGGTGTATTGAACAAGGCTAGGGTTAGAGGGTGGGGTTTAGGGTGTATTGAACAAGGCTAGGGTTAGAGGGTGGGGTTTAGGGTGTAGTGAACATGGCTAGGGTTAGAGTGTGGGGTTTAGGGTGTAGTGAACAAGGCTAGGGTTTAGGGTGTAGTGAACAAGGCTAGGGTTAGAGGGTGGGGTTTAGGGTGTAGTGAACAAGGCTAGGGTTAGAGGGTGGGGTTTAGGGTGTAGTGAACAAGGCTAGGGTTAGAGGGTAGGGTTTAGGGTGTAGTGAACAAGGCTAGGGTTAGAGGGTGGGGTTTAGGGTGTAGTGAACAAGGCTAGGGTTAGAGGGTAGGGTTTAGGGTGTAGTGAACAAGGCTATGGTTAGAGGGTAGGGTTTAGGGTGTAGTGAACAAGGCTAGGGTTATAGTGTAGGGTTTAGGGTGTAGTGAACAAGGCTAGGGTTAGAGGGTGGGGTTTAGGGTGTAGTGAACAAGGCTAGGGTTAGAGGGTAGGGTTTAGGGTGTAGTGAACAAGGCTAGGGTTAGAGGGTAGGGTTTAGGGTGTAGTGAACAAGGCTAGGGTTAGAGGGTGGGGTTTAGGGTGTAGTGAACAAGGCTAGGGTTAGAGGATAGTGTTTAGGGTGTAGTGAATAAGGCTAGGGTTAGATGATAGTGTTTAGGGTGTAGTGAACAAGGCTAGGGTTAGAGGATAGTGTTTAGGGTGTAGTGAATAAGGCTAGGGTTAGATGATAGTGTTTAGGGTGTAGTGAACAAGGCTATGGTTAGAGTGTGGGGTTTAGGGTGTAGTGAACAAGGCTAGGGTTAGAGGGTGGGGTTTAGGCTGTAGTGAACAAGGCTAGGGTTAGAGGGTAGGGGACACAGAGTATACGGAACAGAGCCCAGCCCTCCCGGACCCGCTGCGCCCTGCGCTCTGAGGTTCCTCAAGCTGAGTCCAGGCTGTTGTTGGTGCTCCGCGTCGCTCTCCGGCTGCTGCTCCTGCTGCTCCTGCTGCTCCTCCTCTGTGTGAAATGGAACTCCGGGATCTGGCGGTGTTTGCTGTCCTGCTGCTGTTCTCCTGCTGGGCGGGTGTTTCAGCAGAGACCGCTCCAACCAGTAAGACCCTAAACCAGCTTCAACTCTCGAGTAAACTCCTCGGAACCCGGTACCGCTTCAGACCCGGCGCTGTAAGGGTCCGGCCCGTTTAGCCCAGTCTGGGTTACTGATGGTGCTGTATTGGGTGTGCTGTTGTGGATGTTTATATAACAGTTTCCAGCGGGTTTAACGTTAATGCTCCGGGTCACGTGACCCAGAACTGAACAACAGAACCGAAACGAAGCACATCGCTTTGATGACTGTTGGCCACGCAGAGCCCCTCTGGGTTTAGTACCGACCCTCGGTTCCGAGGGTGGCTGTTAGGGTCGAGTTCCCGGAGCTCAGTTCCAGTCTTCTGGTTGTGCAACAGGAGTCATGAGGTATTACTGGAGTCATGTGACCCAGCTCAATAATAAGACTCACACAGAGCAGTTATAGATGGGTTATACAGGACATTCAGGTGATTATAACAGGTCATAACAGACATACCTCACACATGCCTGGACCTCACACACACAGGTAAGCGTTATTACAGCACTGAGTACATCCAGTACTCTGGCACCGCTGTAGCCCTGGTGTAGTCCAGGAGCAGCCCTGTAAGGAGTCCCCACAGTGACATGGGGGCTAACTGGTGAAGAGACTGATACTGGGACCACTGGTTAAGGTTCTCATGGTCACACATGGTCCCATGGCCTGTGTATGTGTATGTTGGGTAATGTCTTGTCCCCATGCCGCTGTAGGAGCCCGTAGCTCTGAGTGTAGAGCAGTACAGGTGTCGTGTAGTTTGTGGTGCGGTGTGAGGAGGACTTTCCCCTCTCGCTCGTAAAGGTGGTTGAATATTCACTGAACATCTAACAGTCTTAAATGTGTGTCTCTTACAGGCTGTGAGGTGAAGTCCAACACCAGCTGCGAGGAGTGCCTGTCTAACGTCACCGTAAGTCTCGCACCTCGTTTAGCTGGAACAGAGAAACGTCCAGCGGAGCTCCGGTTAGACATACCATCAAACACTGACCACTGATCAGTACTCACTCACACCGTCCTGGACTACGCCAGGAGAGCCTGAACTCACACTGTAGTCCACCTGCTTCTCTGTGTACTGTATTACCCTGTTCTTCAATAGTCAGGACCCCCACAGGAGCCCCGCAGGACCACCACAGGACCACCACAGGACCACCACAGGACCACCACAGGACCACTGTAGAACACTGTGAGTGGATCAGACACAGCAGTGCTGCTGGACACCTCAGTGTCTCTGCTGGACTGAGAATCGTCCACCAACCAGAACTATCCAGCCAACAGGGTCCTGAGAGCAGCGTCCTCTGGGCAACATCCTGTGGGCAGCACCCTGTGGGGGAGTGTCCTCTGGGCAACATCCTGTGGGCAGCACCCTGTGGGGGAGTGTCCTGTGGGCAGCGTCCTGTGCGGCAGCGTCCTGTGGGCAGCATCCTGTGGGCAGCATCCTGTGGGCAGCGTCCTGTGGGGCAGCGTCCTGTGGGGCAGCGTCCTGTGGGCAGCCTCCTGTGCCCACTGGTGAAGGACTAGAGGATGCCCATCACTGCACTGTGCAGCAGCAGATGAGCTATCGTCTCTGACTGTCCATCTACAAGGTGGAGCAGCAAGGTAGGAGTGTCTAATAGAGTGGACAGTGAGTGGACACAGTGTCTCAACACTCCAGCAGCACTGCTGTGTCTGATCCACTCACACCAGCACCACCCCAGCTAACACACCACCACCACGTCAGTGTCCCTGCAGTGCTGAGAATGATCCACCACCCACATCATACCTGCTCTGTGGTGGTCCTGTGGTGGTCCTGTGGTGGTCCTGTGGGGGTCCTGACCATTGAAGAACAGGGTGATACAGTACACAGAGAAACAGATGGACTACAGTCTGGACCTGTACACCTACAGAGTGTCCTGTATGGTCAGTGGAGAGGATACGATGGACAGGGTGTGTAGATACGAGGAGGTGGAGCTGATGGAGTGGTCAGTGAGTGTAGATGCAGGGAGGTGGAGCTGATGGAGTGGTCAGTGAGTGTAGATGCAGGGAGGTGGAGCTGATGGAGTGGTCAGTGAGTGTAGATGCAGGGAGGTGGAGCTGATGGAGTGGTCAGTGAGTGTAGATGCAGGGAGGTGGAGCTGATGGAGTGGTCAGTGAGTGTAGATGCAGGGAGGTGGAGCTGATGGAGTGGTCAGTGAGTGTAGATGCAGGGAGGTGGAGCTGATGGAGTGGTCAGTGAGTGTAGATGCAGGGAGGTGGAGCTGATGGAGTGGTCAGTGAGTGTAGATGCAGGGAGGTGGAGCTGATGGAGTGGTCAGTGAGTGTAGATACAGGGAGGTGGAGCTGATGGAGTGGTCAGTGGAGATGCAGGGAGGTGGCTGATGAGTGGTCAGTGAGTGTAGATACAGGGAGGTGGGGCTGATGGAGTGGTCAGGGAGTGTAGATGCAGGGAGGTGGAGCTGATGGAGTGGTCAGTGAGTGTAGATGCAGTGGAGCTGATAGAGCAGTGGTCAGGGAGTGTAGATACAGGGAGGTGGGGCTGATGGGTGGTCATGAGTGTAGATGGTAGGTGGGGCTGATGGATGGTCAGGGAGGTGATGCAGGGAGGTGGAGCTGATGGAGTGGTCAGGGAGTGTAGATGCAGGGAGGTGGAGCTGATGGAGTGGTCAGTGAGTGTAGATGCAGGGAGGTGGAGCTGATGGAGTGGTCAGGGAGTGTAGATGCAGGGAGGTGGAGCTGATGGAGTGGTCTGAAGTGTAGATGCAGGGAGGTGGAGTCTGATGGAAGTGGTCAGGTGAGTGTAGATGCAGGGAGGTGGAGCTGATGGAGTGGTCCAGTGAGTCAGATGCAAGGAGGGTGGAGCTGATAGATGGTCAGTGAGTGTAGGAGAGGTGGAGCTGATGGAGTGGTCAGGGAGTGTAGATGCAGGGAGGTGGAGCTGATGGAGTGGTCAGTGAGTGTAGATGCAGGGAGGTGGAGCTGATGGAGTGGTCAGGGAGTGTAGATACAGGGAGGTGGAGCTGATGGAGTGGTCAGGGAGTGTAGATGCAGGGAGGTGGAGCTGATGGAGTGGTCAGGGAGTGTAGATACAGGGAGGTGGAGCTGATGGAGTGGTCAGGGAGGTGCAGGGAGGTGGAGCTGATGGAGTGGTCAGTGAGTGTAGATGCAGGGAGGTGGAGCTGATGGAGTGGTCAGGGAGTGTAGATACAGGGAGGTGGGGCTGATGGAGTGGTCAGTGAGTGTAGATACAGGGAGGTGGGGCTGATGGAGTGGTCAGTGAGTGTAGATGCAGGGAGGTGGACAGGATTGGTCAGAGTGGATGCAGCGAGGTGAGCTGAATGGAGTGGTCAGTGAGTGTAGATGCAGGGAGGTGGAGCTGAATGGGTTGGTCAGGGAGTGGTAGATGCAGGGAGGTGGAGCTGAGGTAGATGCGGAGGTGAGCTGTTGTGGTCAGTGAGTGTAGATGCAGGGAGGTGGAGCTGATGGAGTGGTCAGTGAGTGTAGATGCAGGGAGGTGGAGCTGATGGAGTGGTCAGTGAGTGTAGATGCAGGGAGGTGGAGCTGATGGAGTGGTCAGTGAGTGTAGAGAGTGTCAGCCGGAAGGTGGAGCTGATGGAGTGGTCAGTGAGTGTAGATGCAGGGAGGTGTAGCTGATGGACCGGGTGGTTTTTGGGGTGTTTTTTTTTTTTTTTTCTTTTTTTTTTTTTTTGTTTTTTCCCCCCCCAGGGTTTTGAAGGGGGGGTTTTTTGGTTTGAGATGCAGGGAGGTGGAGCTGATGGAGTGTATGGTATGTGATGGAGCAGTGCTGATTTCTGAGCGTGTGGTAATGCCCCTGTGTTGCAGTGTCTGTGGTGTAACACTAATCGGAGGTGCGTAGACTATCCGGTCCGGAACATCCTGCCCCCCTCCAGTCTGTGCGGTCTGTCTGATGCCCGCTGGGGCAAGTGTTGGGGTGAGTAACCGCTTCCTGCCACACACTCCTCACGTTCAGTTTCACCAGTTAACATTATAATCCCACAGAGCGGTTGGTACGGAGGTGCAGACCTGTCCTCGCTCTGTAGTCAGTGTCACCCCTACACGGGACGGGACCTGCGGCTCTGAGACTGAGATTAAACTAATCTGGGCTTATTTTATTTTAATAATCTGTCAGATCAGAATGCTCCTGCCTGTCTGTGGATCTGTCTGT
>JAMWET010004053.1:7500-20000 GCA_024036415.1 Prochilodus magdalenae | reverse complement strand
TGGACCAGCCTGGTGGCCAATCTTCATTAACTGCACATTGCACCAGTAAGAGCAGAGTGTGAAGGTTCAGTTAGCAGGTAAGAGCTCAGTTCTGCTCAACATACTGCAATGCACACAGCATTATGGGACATACCAGAGTTCAAAAGAGGACAGATCATTGGTGCACGTCTTGCTGGCGCATCTGTGACCAAGACAGCAAGTCTTTGTGATGTATCAAGAGCCACGGTATCCAGGGTAATGTCAGCATACCACCAAGAAGGACGAACCACATCCAACAGGATTAACTGTGGACGCAGGAGGAAGCTGTCTGAAAGGGGTGTTCGGGTGCTAACCCGGATTGTATCCAAAAAACATAAAACCATGGCTCAACTGACGCTGTACTGGCCGCAGAAGGAGGCCCTACACCATACTAATAAATGACTGTGGTCTAAAACCAGGTGTTTCAGTTTCATTCTCCAACCCCTGTATATTGCACGTTCTGGATGATCAGAACTGTACCCGCACGATCTCTTAGTTCTGTAGTTCAGTCTGTAACATTTCCTAATGCTGTGTTTCGGGTTCCCTCCGCTGTGCTGGGTCAGCTCCTGCTCTGCTGTACCACCACACAGTCCTCACACTTCGAGGGTTCAGTGCTTTATGTTAAACTAAGAGAGGCGATCAGAGATCAGTCGATCCCCGGCAGTCTGGAAGTTACCGTGAAGCTGTGTGTTTGGGGGAGCTGTGTGTTTGGGGGAGCTGAGTGTTTGGGGGAGCTGAGTGTTTGGGGGAGCTGAGTGTTTGGGGGAGCTGTGTGTTTGGGGGAGCTGTGTGTTTGGGGGAGCTGAGTGGTTGAGGGAGCTGAGTGGTTGAGGGAGCTGAGTGTTTGGGGGAGCTGAGTGTTTGGGGGAGCTGAGTGTTTGGGGGAGCTGTGTGTTTGGGGGAGCTGAGTGGTTGAGGGAGCTGAGTGTTTGGGGGAGCTGAGTGTTTGGGGGAGCTGTGTGTTTGGGGGAGCTGAGTATTTGGGGGAGCTGAGTGTTTGGGGGAGCTGTGTGTTTGGGGGAGCTGTGTGTTTGGGGGAGCTGAGTGTTTGGGGGAGCTGAGTGTTTGGGAGAGCTGTGTGTTTGGGGGAGCTGTGTGTTTGGGGGAGCTGAGTGTTTGGCGGAGCTGTGTGTTTGGGGGAGCTGAGTGTTTGGGGGAGCTGAGTGTTTGGGGGAGCTGAGTGTTTGAGGGAGCTGTGTGTTTGGGGGAGCTGAGTGTTTGGGGGAGCTGTGTGTTTGGGGGAGCTGTGTGTTTGGGGGAGCTGAGTGTTTGGGGGAGCTGTGTGTTTGGGGGAGCTGAGTGTTTGGGGGAGCTGAGTGTTTGGGGGAGCTGAGTGGTTGAGGGAGCTGAGTGTTTGGGGGAGCTGAGTGTTTGGGGGAGCTGAGTGTTTGGGGGAGCTGAGTGTTTGGGGGAGCTGAGTGGTTGAGGGAGCTGAGTGTTTGGGGGAGCTGAGTGTTTGGGGGAGCTGAGTGTTTGGGGGAGCTGTGTGTTTGAGGGAAGCTGGTGTGTTTTGGGGGATCTGAAGTGTTTTGGGGGAGCTGGTGTGTTTGGGGAGCTTGTGTGTTTGGGGGAGCTGAGTGTTTGGGGGAGCTGTGTGTTTGGGGGAGCTGAGTGTTTGGGGGAGCTGTGTGTTTGGGGGAGCTGAGTGTTTGGGGGGGCTGTGTGTTTGGGGGAGCTGAGTGTTTGGGGGGGCTGAGTGTTTGGGTTCTATTAGGCTGCAGTTTTCTAAATCATGATTACAGTCACCTGTTACCTCATTACTGGCCCTTAACTGTCCCCAACCTCCACCTGCCAATAATTCAAGTTCCACACTCAGCCGCACATTTGATGCACAGGTCTTCTCTCTGTACTTGACTGACCCAACACCACCATTACAGACCTCCAGCGAGCAGTGGTGTCCTTTACCCAGACCGTTAAACAGACCGTTACCACGCCTGTCCTTAACACCACGTCACCGTCACCAAAGACTGCAGTGGTGTCGTACCAGACTGTCATGGAGTGACTCAGAATGGCAGCGGGTCATCTTCAGTGACGGTGTTCCCAGCTTTAGTCTTGGTGGAGACGCCCAACGAATCCGTGTGTGGAGGCACCGTGGTCAGCACCAAGATGGAAGGTTTGTTGTCACACGTCCAGAAGACCTGGTGTCCCTCCACCTCCACCCCTACCGCACCATCTGCAGGAACTGTGTGAGGATGGATTATCACAGGACACCATTAGGAACCTCCACAGCTCCATACCGAGAGTGGGAGCAGCTGTTACTTTGATGGTGAGTGTAGCTGCATCTGTAAAGACGGTTGTGAGCAGCAGCAGCTCAGTTTGGCTGTGAGTATAAGGCGGCTGCTCGGTGTCGTATGGCCTCTATGTGCCGAGGGGAATGAGGAGCGCTGTGGCAGTTAGCGTATAAGACTGGGAAACCCCCGCCGTGCTCTGGTCTGGATTAGGTACAGTGTGTTAGTGTGGGACAGTGCTGAGTAATGGACTCTAAGCCCGCTCCAAAGCTGCTGTTACTCTGAGGATTTATTTATGTGCCAAAAATGTTTTTAGATGGTTTATGATGAACTCACATACACAAATAACCCACAGTGGCACTCACTTCTCAGCGCTCGGGAATTTTCCAGCGACCTGTCACCAGGTGTTTAGTAAACTGTATAATGAGAGGGGTCATTCTAACACTGCAGTGGACAACCGTATCCCAAAATCCGAATCCATAAAAATCAGCTCAAGGTAAGAGCCAACCACGGTCAATCAAATCACGCATGGTTCTTCGGTATGAATCCGTATTTTGGTGATTCTGTGTTTCGGTGGAACCGTGTATGATTTACTAAACGAGTAAGTCACATGTTTTACAGTTCCAGCGTTGGGGTTCTGTGTAAATATAAACTGAATAGGATGATCTGTAATCTCAGAGAGCCATCTTTTATTCCCAGTAGAACACAGAACCCATATCTGATACGGACACTGAGAGATTTCACCCTTTAAAGAACATTATTAACTTATCTAGAACCCAATGGCAGTAACACATCTCAGTACCGTTGGGACAGGGTCGTGTCCACCACTGTGCAGATTCCCCTCCTCCTCTAACAGCAGTCTGTACACGTCTGGGAGGTGAGGAGACCGGCTGCTGGAGTTTTGGGAGAGGTCTGATGTCGGGTTCTAGCTGCTCGACAGTCCGGGGTCGTCTTCTTTCATCTCAGGATTCTCCTAAGGTGTTCTATTGGACTGCAGGCAGGCCAGTTCAGCACCAGGACTCTGCTATGGTGGATGCAGTACATGGTGTAGCCGTGTCCTTCTGGGATATCCACGGCCTTCCCTGGAAGAGACGCTGTCTGGATGGGAGCATAGGCTGTTCTAAAGCCTCTACCTAGTGTTCAGCACCGTCAGAGCCTTCCCAGATGTGTAAGCTGCCCACCCCATAGGCCCTAACGCAGACCCCTACTATCAGAGACACAGGCTGGATGGGCCGTCTCCTCTCGAACCCGCAGGACACGGCGTCTGTGGTGTCCAGAAGGAATTCCAGATAAGACACTGAAATACTGACGGTACCCAGGAGAGGAGAGACGAGCTGCCGGGCGCTCACACTGAGAACGCCGCAGCCTGTCTAACGGAGCTTACCAGGAAGATGTGTCCGAGTGCATCCCGTTAAGGTTTAGGAATCTTAAGGTCATGTGTGCTCCCAGCTGATACGCTGGCGGTGTTATCCGCACACTGCGACCTGGGGACAACTATCCAATTACCCAGCAGGCCTGTTCAGACTTGTAGTTAGACGCAGTGGGGAACAGTGTGAACTGGAAAGTGCACTGGTCACTAGGTTACATCACAGTGTATGTATCCACTCCCAGAATGCTGTGGGACAGCACACGTGTACAGGCAGGTCCAGCTGTTAGTGGGCTCCTCCAGAGGGAATGATGGAGTACTGGAGAACAGAGAGAGACTTCAGACTCAGATTCGGAAAGCCGTAGTGCTGCCATCGTGACAGCTGAATCCGACAGCAGGACTTCTACAGAGGACTCCAGCACTGCGCGTTAGATGTAGAACTGGTTACCTGCTCAGTGTCTGATCAGGAGGTCTTGAGTTTGATCTGAGGAGATGCCTCTGCCGTCCATAAGAGGGAGATGCTAACTCTCCTGTCTCCTAATGGGTGGGTAGGGTGGTCCTTCCATTCCCTCATCTCTCAGAGCCATGCTAGCTAACATAGGCGCCTGTTAGCTAACATTACAGAATTAGCATTAGCATTCTTTGAGCATGTTGAGCTCCAGTGACGTTGTGCTAGCAGCTATTTGTCGAGATGTGTTGGAGCTTCGCACGTCTCGGAGGAGGAACATGCTAGTCCTCGCCCTGTGTAGTACTGTGAGCTAGTACACTGTGTGATCGTGCAGTCTTCAGCGCAGCAAGCAGTCAAATCACTTCTGCCATCGCATTTCCTTAACGGTGTCCACCGAGTGACACATCCCCTGTTCTGATAGCCAGCTATCAGCGTTTAAACGCACCGCTATCTGCCCCTCTGTCACTAAACCTGTCAGCCACTCGCTACAGAGGATCCCGGAGATAAGCTCTGATTCTGACACTCATAGCTCTAGCGTTGTGTAACTGGCCACTGCAGATCGTTAGGTGGCAGAGACGTGTGATGATCACCACCTCGGGTTATACAGTGGCGTGTAACCGAGCGGCCTACCATCATCTATCTATCTATCCATCATTGTCTATATGTCTGTCTACGTATCTGTCTGTCTCTATCTCTTTGTCAGCTCCTCAATCCCTGAACCTGTAACAGACCGTGTACATTAACTCACCTGAGTGGGTGAAACTCAGAGAGCTTCAGCGGACGAGTGCTCTGCATTTCCCACAATGCTTCAGGTCAGATTCCTCCAGTACAAATTGAAGACTGTTGCACTGAACGCTACAATTACACAACCACTCACAGCACGCAGGAGTAAAGGGCCTTCAACTCAGAGACAAACAAAGTGCCCACTTACCTGAACGCCGGCGCCGTGACATCATACACACATCACCTCTGAGGACAACAGGTGAGGTTTCATCATGTGAAGGGAATGTTAGGACCACTAGGCCCTGTGTACCATTCCCTGTCTGTAAACATGGGCTAGAGTACGTTAGCATAAAGCTAAAACCAGACGCACAGTTTCCTGCCTTCCGTCCAATCAGAGCTGGGATAGACCCCCTGCTGATGAATTTCTTCAGTAATAAAATTGAAACAATTAGGCTAAAAATACAAAATGCGCAGGTAACAGCTTCAAGTGTTAATGCTAATCTAGAGCACAGTATAACTCCTGCAGAGAGGCTGGAATCTTTTTCTGTACTCCAACAAAGAGATTTATTTCAAATAATTTCATCCTCAAAATCGTCTACGTGCATACTAGATCCAGTTCCGACTAGTTTACTGAAGAAAGTTCTGCCAGATATAACCATGCCTCTTCTGTCTATAATAAACTCATCTCTTAGCCTTGGTTACGTCCCAAAATCCCTTAAATTAGCAGTAATTAAGCCTTTAATTAAGAAACCTAATCTTGATCCCTATGATCTAGCAAACTACAGACCCATTTCAAATCTTCCATTCAGATCAGAGACTTTAGAGAAAGCTGTAGCACAACAGTTAAGCTCCTACCTGCACAGGAACAACATCCATGAAAAATTCCAGTCTGGTTTTAGGCCTCATCATAGCACCGAGACAGCACTGGTGAAAATTGTAAACGATCTTTTAATATTTGCTGACAGAGGTAACTCATCCTTACTGGTCCTACTGGATCTTAGTGCAGCATTTGACACAATAGACCACTCCATCCTACTAGACAGGCTGGAAAACCTTGTAGGAGTAACAGGAATAGCTCTTTCATGGTTCAGATCTTACTTAAGCGACCCCTATCAGTTTGTAAATATAAACGGTCAATCGTCCACTCACACAAAAGTAAAGTTTGGTGTTCCACAGGGATCTGTCTTAGGACCTATATTATTTACCTTATACATGCTACCACTCGGTACCATAATCAGAAACCATAACATACATTTTCACTGCTATGCTGATGACACGCAACTGTATATCTCAGCTAGACCAGATGATCCACTCCACCTTAATAAGATAGAGGACTGTGTTAGAGACATAAGAGACTGGATGTCAAGCAACTTCCTCCTATTAAACTCAGACAAAACAGAAGTTCTTCTTCTCGGTCCCAAAAGTGTCAGAAACCAGCTGTCTGCATCACCACTCAATCTAAACAGCTCCTTAGTCCCACCAGGTACCTCTGTTAAAAGTCTTGGTGTCACAATTGATCCTGATTTGGCCTTCGATGAGCATATTAATAATATCACTAGAGTAGCTTTCCTACATCTTCGCAATATTGCGAAATTAAGAAATGCACTGTCACTACAGGATGCAGAAAAACTAGTTCACGCCTTTATTACCTCAAGGCTGGATTACTGTAATGCCCTGCTTTCTGGTTGTTCCTGCAAAAGCCTTAACAAACTTCAGCTAGTCCAAAACGCTGCAGCTAGAGTCCTTACAAGAACTAGGAAGTTTGATCATATCAGCCCAGTCTGATCACTTCAGCCCAGTCTGATCACTTCAGCCCAGTCTGATCACATCAGCTCAGTCTGATCATATCAGCCCAGTCTGATCACATCAGCCCAGTCTGATCACATCAGCCCAATCTTATCCAACTTACACTGGTTACCAGTTAAATTCCACATTGAGTATAAAATTCTTCTTCTGACGTATAAGGCTCTAAACGGCCTCGCTCCTACCTACCTCACCGAACTTATCTCGTACTATAAGCCTTCACGTGACCTTAGGTCTCAAAGTGCGGGCTCTCTGTTAGTGCCTAGAATTAACAAAGTTACATCGGGGAGCAGAGCCTTTTCATACAAGGCCCCCCAGCTTTGGAATAATTTACCTGTCAGTGTTCGGGACTCAGACACAGCCTCAATCTTTAAGTCCAGGCTTAAAACCTACCTGTTTAGTCAGGCTTTTGGTAATTAGTCTTTTCTTTCTGATAGATAAAAGGTGCAGGTCTAGGGGTCCACTGACAGAGAGTGTTTGGTAAACTGGGAATGTTGGTGCTGTCGTCCCGCTGCTCCTCGTGTTCACTCAGGTTTGTTGACGGTGGAGCAGAGGGGCGCTGACTTCTCAGGGAGCCCTCATGTCTGTGTGACCTTCTGGCTCTCCCTTTTAGTTATGCTGTAATAGCCAGGCCTGCCGGAGTCACTGCTGCACTCTGTTAACATCGTATAGTGTGTTCAGGTCTTCTGTCAGAGCTAACAGTCTGTCTGTTCTCTTTGTCTGAGCTGAACTGCTGCCCGTCCTGTGTGGCTTGATGCTGTTGCTTCATCTGTCCCGACTGGGAGCCACTGGGAGCCTTACTACCACGGAGCTCCTGGCTGTCCTGCACTGTGGAGGCTTGGCCTGCGCCTGCTGACCCATCTTATGAACCACCAACATCATTACAGACTAATCAGACATTACACTCTGCTTTCTAGTGCTGTGTGGTATCTGGTGTTGACCCGAGGAGGATGGGTTCCCCCTTTGAGTCTTGGTTCCTCTTGAGGTTTCTTCCTTCCTAACTAAGGGAGTTTTTCCTTGCCACTGTTGCCTTCGGCTTGCTCATCGGGGGCTCGAACTGCAGATTCTTTGTAAAGATTCTTTGTAAAGCTGCTTTGTGACACATCTGTTGTAAAAAGCGCTATAAAAATAAATGTTGATTGATTGATTGATTGACCCCCTGCTGATCCAGACGGATGATGAATGAACATATTGCCCATATTTTGTACAGGTGTAGTTTAGAAAGGGTATGTATCTGTTTTAGCCTGAAATCGGTTGAAATTCCCAAATTTCCCAAACACCCGATCACTGTTCGGACTCCACCTCCCAGACACACTATGGGGATCATGTGACTCTGTCTTCTTCGCCATCTACCAATCACAGAGCACCCATCTGGCCCAGCTCACCTGGTTGCTCCTCTGCGGTTGCTTTTGGTTTTTGGATTTGCCCACAGTGTTTCCCTGTTGTTAGTATTCTGTGAATTTGGACCTGCTCTCTGGATCGTCCTGCACTCTGGTTCTGACCCAGGTCTGTATTTAGGCTCTGTGTTTTAAAGCCTCTAACCCAGTGTTCACTGCAGGCGTCCGGCCTGGTTTGTTGCATTACACACATTACCTTTATTATTTGGCGAATGACATTTTCATTTATTACATTTCATTTTTACCAGCACAAACAAATCTGAGCTCTCCAAGCGTTACAGGCGTTTATATTAAACTGGCCGTGGTTACCTCGGATACTTCCTTTTCCCTCACCTGTTTCCATATTTAATAAGCCAGTATGCATATAAAGGTGATGAGCAGAAACCATGCTGGTGTTATAATCCACGTACACTCACATGGTGGTAATCGGTTGGCTCTGTTAGCCTCGTAGCTCCGGCGCTGAAGCTATATTGGGATATGTGGGAACCAGATTTCCACCTCTTCAAGCGTCTTGTTCCTGCTGCTGTGTCGCTCCATGCAGAGCCAACAGCGTCCTAAAACACCCAGGATAAAATCGTCTATCGGAGATCAGAGCGTAAACCTCTTTAGAATTCACACATTCTCCTTCGTCCGCTAAGAGCCCCTCCGTGCTATCTGATGCTCCTCACAATGGCCGTGTGATGAACTGCAATGGATGAAAGTTGCCTTTCAAGGCTGCAGGTGATGCTCTTTAAAAGTCTGAAAGCCCACATCAAGCCCCAGCTGGCTCACATTAAAGGCCTTAAGAGCCGGCTGGAGGCCTGAGCCCCCCCCACCCCCCACGCATGCTGGTATTTAATAAGTGCCGGTGTTTGCTACAAGCACAGCGCTGTGCTAAATACCTTTAACACCAGCCTGACAATGAGGAATGTGGGGCAATTTAGCATCCCATTACTCGGTAAACAAACTGCGGTGACGTTCCGTCCCTCTGAAAAATAATCATGGTTGAAAACACCAGTATAATCCTATAGTATATATTATATAACATCAGACATACGCGCTATACCTTAACTTCCTATCTGCTTCTCAGTCCACAGGATTAGACGTGTTCCTGAACACAGTGTACTTAATCTACACTATGTACAGGTTACATACAGGTTCAGTATGTATGTGTAAACTGTACGTCGTTGCCATAGATCTTTTTAATATATACACAGAATATACAGAATTATACATACATGAAATACAGTATAAAAGTCAATGAGTAACTCTGTGTTGCCCATGTAGGATACCACAGCAACATCTGGGTAACCACCCAGGATATCATCCTTATAGGAGCCACCTTGTATCAACCACCTAGCAACAGCCTACCTGCAGCCCCTTAGTAACCACTCAGCAACACCCTAGTAACCACCTTCAGCATGCTTGCAACCACCCAGCAAAATACAAGCAACAAACTTCCAGCATCCTAACAACTAACTGGGACACCAGAACAACCACGAAGCAGCTTCATAGCAACCACCTAGAAATACCCTAGCAACCTTCCGAAATAGCCTAGCACCAGGAACCCCACTAACACCGGCCTGGAAGTCCACTGCAACCACCTAGTAACAGACCAGACAACCCTCGCACACCTGACCTGATGTGGTTGGTGTAGCTCAGCAGATAAGACCACTACCCTCCCCAGAGCCAACACCACATGTGGGAGACTGGGGTTCGAATCCCAGTCTAGGTGACAATGCTGTGCTACACCAATAAGAGTCCTTGGGCAAGACTCCTAACACTACGTTGGCCCACCTGTAATATGATTAACCTTGTAAGTCGCTCTGGACAAGAGCGTCAGCTAAATGCCTGAAATTTAAATGTAAATGACCCATGATGAGTGTCTTAGTTATCAGGCATGTAGGAAACCATAGCAACCACTTTTCAACATCTTTACAACCAACTAAACCGCCATAGTAACCATCTGGCAGCACCCTAGCAACCCAGCAGCAAGTCCAAAAACTCATCACACTTCCTGTTGTACCTGGATTCATGTTGGACAGATTGTCACCATGGTAACACCGCTCTGTGTAGAAGTCTGATGAACACTGTATATACGTTCAGCCCCACATCATGGGGTGTTCAGCCGTGCTGACTGTACACCGTACTGCACGAGGAGGACCCTGGGTAAGGCAGCTGATCTCCGCCGGGTCCGGATGTCTCCTGGGGGGCTGATTAAGCTCCAGCTGCAGCTCCTGATTCAGGACAGGGCGGTATTGATTAGATAAAGCTGGTGCGGAATGATCGTGTAATTAACTCGGGACTTCCTCGAGGAAATGAACACGCTGACATACATAACACCAACACCTCTACCCAGCGCGTTAACACACGTACGGGAGGGTCTGGGTGAGGGCGAGCCGAGCCCTCTCGCCCTGTTGAGTAACTCTCCCTCATGTTTGGCCCGGTGACTGTATCTGCTGCTGTAGCTCTCTGCGCTGCTCTAAGGGCCCGGCGGAGATGAGAGGGGCCGCCTGCTCAGGGAAACGCTCCGCTGATAACACACTTCCTGAGTGGAGAGGTCTTATCTGGGCTTTCAGCAGCTGGAGGATCTAGATCAGATCCACGCAGGCCTCGTCTCTCCCTCGCTCTCCCTCCCTCGCTCGACGGCTCTGATAGCATCTCTGCTGCACGGCGCTGAAGGTGATAGAAGCCTGGTGAGGCTTTGATTCGGGCAGTCCAGCCAGGACTGTATCTCTGACCTGCCACTTCCTCTGATAGCACGGAGACAGACCCGGTGTCCCGACTCCACTGACTCACCAGTACCACAGCAGCGGGACACGTAACCAGACGAGCCTCTGGAAGCCCGCTTGTCTGGGTTCTGCTTTCAGGATGAGTCTGAGCTCCATCAGATGAAGCTCCCTGCTGGAGCATGACGCGTAAAGCCTTTGATCTCGGCTGTAAGTCTGTGTATGACTGTGACTACACTCACATACAGTACAGCGTAACAAACATGCTCACTCCGATTAGATCACAAACCACAAGAGATGGTTCTTTAGTAAAGACAATGGTTCTATACAGAACCACAGACACTCTGCTTAACGGATTATTTGGATGGTGACCTGACGGAGGCTGACGGAGACTGACGGAGGCTGGAATGGTTCTTCTCTTGTTATGATGAAGCCTGTAGCGACAGAAGAACCACTTTTGGTGTTACACCGGATCTGTCAGGGAGAGAGCTGGTACCCCAGGTTAGCGCCCACCTGTACAGAGGGAACAGGTGACGGTACCTGAGTGTGAGGAGTGATAAAGGTGCTGCTCTGTCTTCAGCCTCAGTACCATCAGCAAACATGGCTCGGTACGTCAGTGATGGATCACACGACATCACTCCTGTCACTCTTCTCACACCTATCACTCTTATCACTCCCACCACTCCTATTATCTCATCACTCCTACCACACCTATCAAAAACACTCATACCACACCTATCTTTCCTATCAGTTCCATCACTCCCTTCACTCACATCACTCCTAACACACTCATCACTCCTAACACTCCCATCACTCCCTTCACTCCCATCACTCCCATCACTCCCTTCACTCCCATCACTCCCTTCACTCCCATCACTCCCTTCACTCCCATCACTCCCATCACTCCTAACACACTCATCACTCCTAACACTCCCATCACTCCCTTCACTCCCATCACTCCCTTCACTCCCATCACTCCCATCACTCCTAACACACTCATCACTCCTAACACTCCCATCACTCCCTTCACTCCCATCACTCCCATCACTCCTAACACACTCATCACTCCTAACTCTCCCATCACTCCCATCACTCCTAACACACTCATCACTCCAATCACTCCCTTCACTCCAATCACTCCCTTCACTCCCATCACTCCAATCACTCCAATCACTCCCATCACTCCCATCACTCCCATCACTCCCATCACTCCCATCACTCCCATCACTCCCTTCACTCCCATCACTCCCATCACTCCTAACACACTCATCACTCCAATCACTCCCATCACTCCCATCACTCCCATCACTCCCATCACTCCCATCACTCCCATCACTCCAATCACTCCCATCACTCCCATCACTCCAATCACTCCCATCACTCCCATCACTCCCATCACTCCCATCACTCCAATCACTCCCATCACTCCAATCATTCCCCTCACTCCCATCACTCCAATCACTCCCATCACTCCCATCACTCCCTTCACTCCAATCATTCCCCTCACTCCCATCACTCCAATCATTCCCATCACTCCCATCACTCCAATCACTCCCATCACTCCCATCACTCCAATCATTCCCATCACTCCCATCACTCCAATCACTCCCATCACTCCCATCACTCCAATCATTCCCATCACTCCCATCACTCCAATCATTCCCATCACTCCCATCACTCCAATCACTCCCATCACTCCCATCACTCCAATCATTCCCCTCACTCCCATCACTCCCTTCACTCCCATCACTCCCATCACTCCCATCACTCCCATCACTCCCATCACTCCCATCACTCCCATCACTCCAA
>JAMWET010004053.1:0-2500 GCA_024036415.1 Prochilodus magdalenae | reverse complement strand
TGATAATGGATAGGGATGTCAAGCTTGTGACAACAGAAGAACCCTTTCTGGTTCTTTATAGAACCGCTGCTTTAAAGTGAGTGTGGATCAGACTCCACAGGATGGGCAGTAGTTCAGGATCAGACCACACAGGATGGGCAGTAGTTCAGTATCAGACCACACAGGATGGGCAGTAGTTCAGTATCAGACCACACAGGATGGGCAGTAGTTCAGGATCAGACCACACAGGATGGGCAGTAGTTCAGTATCAGACCACACAGGATGGGCAGTAGTTCAGTATCAGACCGCACAGGATGGGCAGTAGTTCAGTATCAGACCGCACAGGATGGGCAGTAGTTCAGTATCAGACAACACACGGATGGGCAGTAGTTCGTAGTATCATACAAACACAGGATGGGCAGTAGGTTTTCAGTATCAGAACCACACAGGATGGGCAGTAGTAGTTCAGGATCAGACCACACAGGATGGGCAGTAGTTCAGTATCAGACCACACAGGATGGGCAGTAGTTCAGTATCAGACAACACAGGATGGGCAGTAGTTCAGTATCAGACCGCACAGGATGGGCAGTAGCTCAGGAACAGACCACACAGGATGGGCAGTAGTTCAGTATCAGACAACACAGGATGGGCAGTAGTTCAGTATCAGACCGCACAGGATGGGCAGCAGTTCAGGAACAGACCACACAGGATGGGCAGTAGTTCAGTATCAGACCGCACAGGATGGGCAGTAGTTCAGTATCAGTATTCAGTATTGTCCAGGTTCGATAATCAGTCAGAGATACAGCTTAGACTGCACTGCCGTGTTCAGATTAGAGTTCAGCCGGACTCTGAGCAGCAGCTGTCAGTTCTCTGTGCACACAGACCGTTTCTCTCCTGTTCAAACCTGTCCGGATTCTTCTCCACGCTGATAATGAAGCTGAAACAGAAATCAGAGGGAGAGAGAGAGAGAGAGGGAGGGAGAGAGAGAGAGAGAGAGGGAGAGAGAAAGAGAGGGAGAGAGAGAGAGAGAGGGAGAGAGAGAGAGAGGGAGACCGAGACAGAGCGAGAGAGAGAGCGAGAGAGAGAGAGTACTGAGAGAGAAGACAGGAGAGAGAGAGAGGAGTAGGCCCGACCCCCCCGAAGAGAGAGAGGGGGAAGAGACCAGTGCCGACCGCCCAGCCGAGGGAAGAGGAGAGAGAGGAGAGGGAGACCGCACGACAGGTGACCGACTCGAGCAGAGCGCGGGAGGAGAGTCGAGAGAGAGACAGAGAGAGAGGCATGGACGAGAAGAGAGAGAGAGGGGAAGGAGAGGGAGAGAGAGCGAGATGCTGGAGACTACGAGTGGGAGAGAGAGATGACCACCCCATGCGGCACAGTCTCTACCGAGACACCGGAGAACGGACGACGTGACAGACGTGGCACGACAAGGGACCTCCCTATGGAGGGGTTAGCGCGCCAGATAACGCAGAGATGCGGGCATTACAGTATGGCCATTAGAAGAAAAAAGAGAGGGGATCACAGCCGAAAAAAAAACCACCCTCCACTGACGATCTGTAACCTCCCTATGAGGGGTTTATACAGGGACCGCCGGGAGCCTCATAGAGCCCGGTACCAACAGCCACATCCACCTTGACTGCTTCAGGAATGTGATGGAGAAGCAGAGTCCCTCCAGCACTCCAGCCCAGAGCCTCCCTAAAACAGGACATGGCAAGCACACGTAACGATAATAAGCACAATCAGACCCTCTGAAATAAACAGAAAACGGAAAGGGCTGGACTGAAACCAACCAAAGATCTCCGCCAGCAGCGACGTGTCTATCCGGAAGCCCCCCCCAGCCAAGCCTCACTAGGAACACCGTCCACACTGAGGTATTCCCACATGTCCAGCACACTGATGGTCGTGGATCAGAGAACGCCTGTAAAACACTGGCTCGTCTTCCACACAGCTGCACCGCCGAGGAGTGGGGTCTAAAAAAATAAAAATTGTCCAAATAAACCAAAAAGACGCAAGCCAGCCCGGGAACGAGACTGATAACCGGGGATGGTCCGCCTGATAAAAAAAAGATCGGTGTGAAAATCCTACATGAGCTGCAGAAGGGGAGAAAAAAGACACACCACTGGGGGTGATGAAGTGGTTGGCAAATGAAATAAACACGAAGAAAAAAGATGAAACGTACAGAATTAAAAAAAAAAGAACAAAACTAGTGATAGATCAAAAATTGAAGTGGGCCGGGGAACGTAAGAACAATTAACAGGGGTAGAAAATGGTAGCACAGGTGTTCCAGCCCAGTAGCCCAAAGGTCAATCAGGCCGTGACCCCTTCCTGTACTGCCCGATGAAGGATAGAAGCACAAGTCCAGTTCTGTCCAGTTCAGAACAGCCCATAATTCTCCACTGGATATATAGGGCTGCCCGAGGCAGGACCCAGATCTATCAGGACGACCTGGCACATATTTTATCCAGGGTCCGGTTCAGGAGTCTTTACCGGAAGTCCTTTCTGTCTGTGTGTACCGATATCAGTG
>JAMWET010004052.1:0-19797 GCA_024036415.1 Prochilodus magdalenae | reverse complement strand
TATATACACACTAACACACAGTTATCAAAATGTAGTATACCCAAATGCCCAGGGGACCTTCTTGTGTGTAGCACAGCAATAGTGAACCCCAGACCGAGGGAAATCAAACCCCAGTCCCCCAACATTGGGTCAGGTGTTTGGTTCACTGATGGTGTTACCCGCTGGCACCATACCGTGTACAGGCAGTCCGAATAATCGCTTTTGGATCAGCTCGGTTCCTTCATGGTTTGCATGTACCTTGAACCAGCAGATGTCCAGTGTTGTGTTTCAGGACCTTTTCCAGAGCGACTGAACCGGATCAGCTCGGTTGCCAAAGCGGTGCCCAAAACACTCCCAACACCCTTTTGGCATCCCATGCACAGCTTGCTCCATGGATCATCCCCACTCCTCGGAAACAAGGGAACAAAGGCCATATGAGTGATGTTCGGCGGCCACAGCCACCCCAGCTAGGGAAACAGCTGCCAACTCCCTCCCTGGACAATTGAGAACGTGACCAGGGCTCCTGATCTCTGTGGGAATATCTGCAGATCTCTCCAATGCACAAACCAGACCAGGACTGCGGTGTGTTCCGGGATTTTTCCTATGGAAAGAAAAAACACTGAGTGAAATGATCAGCCAATTTAGTGATGGAAAAAAACCCTTTGAAAGATTTTCTTAATAAAAAGAGAAAGTGATCGTCGACATCCTTAAAATCTGGAACTGGGTTTATTCCGGGCTTTGTGGGAAAACATTTAAGTAGGCACTGATTTGATTGGCTATCATAATGATAATCAGCAAAAACCATCATGTCCTCCACTGTCCATGGAAAAAACAAGATATAGTCCGAAAAAAATGGGACCACTTTTTACAGGAGTTTAATTCCAATGTAAGTCAAATAGAGCCAGACCTTTTCCCAGGCAGGTTTGGGTCATTTCTATTCAGATGATGCATAAAAGTCAAAAATCGACAAAAAAAATAAATGAATAAGTGAAAAACTGGAGATACATGTTTTCATGGAACAGCTACAATATGATCTTCCACAGTCTTGAACCAATCTTCAGGGTCAACACCTCCAAAACTGGGCCTTTAGGTCCACAAAGACCTCCTGAAAAGCTCTCTAGTGTTCAATCAAGAGTCCACTTCTCAAAATGAGGCACGGAAAATCCACAACACCACATGCTAATGAACAGGCCTCTTAGCCTCCAAGAGACGAAACTAACTAGGAAAAAGTACATTCCCTGAAGAAAACACAGAGGGAGCAGCTTTAGCTCGCTGCTAGCTGGTTGCTGAGGCGTGGCTGAAAATGAATGGGCAACGTCTATGGGAAAAAACAAGGGATGAATAAACGACACATAGAGGAGTGAGGGTCAGTGTGACCTGTGGATTAGAGTTTAGGGGGACCTGCCCTGTGTGAGGACAGGCAGTTTGGGTGGACTCTAGGTTAAAAGGAACCAATAGGGTCTTTTGTTGGACCTAAAATGAATGGTCTGGAACCAGAGATGGAAAACAGAGACAAACAAACGAGTGATAGGTCATGATCATCACTATGGTGATGTCGTGCTCGGGGGCGCCTGTTTACTCCCTGTCCCACTCTTTTTATTGCAGTGTGAACATTAAGGGATCCGTACAAAAACACAACGCCGAAACAGAAACCATCAGGAAAAACAATAGTGAATATCAGAAGAATCACAAACTGGCCCTGTGGCCATTATTAGCAGCGCCTTTCTCAATGGGAACCAGAAACTGAAGCCTAGAATTATGGGTTGGGGGGCGGGGCTTGTGGGTTCCCTTTTCAAAGAAAACAGCCCGTCTGGCCAACAAGGTTGTCAACGGCTACTACTCGCTGTTTGGGCAGGTAGTTATACCAGCGGCCGGCAAGACTACACCAAACAGTTTGCAGACAAAGGGGTTTACGGCAGCGAGGGAGCCGCGAGGGACGGGCAGTCGACGCTGCAGTGTACTGAACCACCTCTGTCTCGGAAAAAGTTATTGAGAGGGGAGGTTAGGACAAAACCAAAAACCATGTGAGGACGGATCAGCAGGAGACTGATGGCAGAACCTGTGAGGGCATGGAATCCACTTTGTCGGGGAACATCTCTACCGCAGGTTCAGCATTGGTTAGATGAAGCGGTGTAGGACTTTAAACTGTACTACACGGTGTCTAACACAGATAGAAGAGGTATGTACCCGACAAAGAACCTGTGACCATTGGTCATCAGATATAGTGATGCCCAGGCCCTGCTCCCTGTCTGTCTAAGAGGTGGAGTAGGATCAGGTACGGGCTGGTGGATCAGCTCATATATGGATGATATGAAGCCCTTGGTATTAATATCCAGCACTAAAACAGGTCAGAGTAAGATTTTGGAGGTCTATGGGGAAATTGGAAAAAGAGTGCTGTACAGAATGACGAACCTGAAAATATTGAAATGGTGGTTTGGGGTAAACTATATTTTTGTACAAGCTCTGAAAAAGATGCTAAATCTATATATAGATCCTCAATTTTACAGATTCCTTTACCATACCAAGTGCTAAATGCTCTGTTTGTATGGGATGGGGGAAATTGGTGGTTATGCAGGATCGGGGCCGAAACCGAGCCACCTTGAAACCCCTAGTGTTTTTCTAAACTGGGACCAAATTAATAGAATTTAGCACCACAGGATTTTTCCATATTCCCCTAAATGGAAGTGGGAGCTGCGAACAAATCACAGACCAAAGAGAGCTACTCACCGAAGCCAACTCCACATGTGCCCAAAGGGGACGGTCACTTAGCAAACCAGTGCTGGACCAGAAAAGAAGTTGGAGAAAGTTGCACGGCCAGTAGTAGCGCCTAAATCTGGTAAAGCAAGGCCACCATCTAAGGCACCATCTTCCAAAGAAGAGGACCTACGCCTGTGGCTGCAAGCACTAAATGCAAAAACTCCACCCAAACGTCCATACGTTTATAGATCCTACAGAGTTAGAGACTTCCATCAAGTCCCTACAATACGTACAGTCGTCTAGACGTGTTTTCTTTCCTAGTAGAAGGGGTCAAGGGGTCAAACCGAACTGTGATGTTTTGAGTGACAAGAGCCAGGCCCTGTTCATGTTCTGTGGAATTTATTTCTAAATTATTTGTTTAAAATATGAAATATAAGATGGAAGGTTACGTAGCTGAGCTTGGAGGAGCGTTTATCCAAGATTTATATGATGTATGTTTCGTGTGTTTTGCCGGACGTACAGAAGTCAGAGCGACCGCACACGGCTACTAGTTTACTACACGGCTCCGTTCATTAAATGGGTGGTAGACAGAGAGTTTGTGTTGTGGCTCATTCTTCCTTTATAGGGTGTTTACAAAGAGACCTTGAGAGTTCCAGTTCTCTCTCTAGAGATTCTACTTTGAATTATATTAACTAAATAATAAAATTATAATCAGCTCATTTATCTAAAGGCTGTTCAAGGTTTTCTGGCTCGTCAGGTTTGGTGTCTTGTAATGGAGGATAGCCTTGCCTTGTTCAGGTGATGGGTCATTATCGGGAAGCCTAGACGTGGACAAGCGAAAACCAGAGTCCTAACCGTCCAAAACAAGTTAGTCAGTATGCGGGGAGCTAACTGGAGATTCAATTCAGAAACTTTCCAAGGGATACAGTGACCTATATAACTCTATACTGTACTACATCACACTACATTACACCCATACTGTACTGAAGCTACACATGGTGTTGGGTGAGGCTCTGCTTAAAGGGGAAGGTTAGCTAACAGCACAGCAGCTGCCGGCTGATATGTGGAAAAGACTGAAGCCCTCTGAAACCCACGGGAGGAAAATAAAGAAAATGAACTGGTGGAAAGACGACAAAAAGACAGAGGTAATAGAAGGTGGTGAAGGAATACTGGATCTGCTGTATAATAACAGCTACTGTTAGATGATTAGAGCAAGATTAGCTAGCTCAGTAATGCTAATCTATTCAACTGCTAGCTAGCGGGAGTTAGCATCAGTTACTTCCATCCTAAATCTGTTAGGCAAAGCTGGAAGGACTATTAAGGTGTTTGGGGAAATATCCATTATCATTCTGAGAAGTACACTCTCTCTGAGGGAAACGTTTATAGACTTCTTAGCCTAGTTAGCTAGCTAGTGTTAGCCCAGTGTTAGTGCTCATACCAGTGCATTAAACTGTGTTTCCTTTAGCCATTAGCCGATGTTGGGCTCTGGATTCAGTAAACAGCAGGATCGTGTGAGGGAGGTGCTCACTGAGTACAGGCTCTGTGTATGAATGCTGGGTGTAATATTCTCCTGTTTGTGTAAATACAGTGGTAATATGGGTGTTGTAGACATGGTGACCCCTGGTTGCCATCACCACCACCACTAATGTAAAGAACATCTGAGTCTCTCCATCAACCATTTCACATTCCCTCTGAATGAACCCTTCTTGCTCACAACCCTGTTTCCATGAAAAGCTGGGGCGGTGTGCAACCTGTTAATAAATCCAGAATGTGATTATATACAAACTGTGTTTATTTGTTTAATTGAAAGTAAAAATTGAGGCCTCTTAAAGAATATCGTCGCTGTCCACAGAAAAACCAGTATCTCCAAAATAGATAGATAGATAGATAGATACTTTATTGATCCCAGAGGGAAATTCAAATGGTAACTTTACAGGAGAGGCCAAAACCTCATTCAATTTTAATGTAAGTCAATGGAACCAGACGTCTTTCCAAGCACTTTTGAGCCGTTTCTGTCGGTCCATTCATCATGCAAATCTCACACAGTGTAAACAGCAGCTGCTATTTTCAAATGATGGAGCTCCAGTGGGGAGGGGGAGGGTTCTGCTGTGGTGTAGTAGAACAGCTCCAGTGGGGAGGGGGAGGGTTCTGCTGTAGTGTAATAGAACAGCTCCAGTGTAAGAGGGGAGGGTTCTGCTGTGGTGTAAAAGAACAGCTACAAAGACCACCATGACTTTATCAAAATTGCCAACAGGTAACCAAACGCCATACATGCCTCCCCAGGAGAACTGTCACCTAAAGACGACCAAATCAAGTTTGTTTTTTTCTTACAGGTGTATCACACAGTGACATCACTCCTTTTACGGAGACCACCATGACCAGTTTACCAACAGGTAACCTAATGTCGCAATGTCTCCACAAGAAAACACTGAGATGCTAACTAAAGACCCCCAAATTAAGTTTGTTTTGTCCTTTTTACAGGTGTATCACACAATGACATCACCCCCTCTAAGGAGACCACCATGAACAGTTTACCAACAGGTAACCTAATGTCGCAATGTCTCCACAAGAAAACACTGAGATGCTAACTAAAGACCCCCAAATTAAGTTTGTTTTGTCCTTTTTACAGGTGTATCACACAGTGACCTCACCCCTCCTACAGAGACCACCATGACCTCATCCAGTTTACCAACAGGTAACCAAATGCTGCACACGTCTCCACTGGAAAACACTGAGATGTCATCTAAAGACCACCAAATCACGTTTGTTTTTTCTTCCTACCTATTGTGTATCACACAATGACATCACCCCCTCTATGGAGACCACCATGAACAGTTTACCAACAGGTAACCTAATGCCTAAATATGAGACATCAAAGTTCTATTTCCTGTGAAGGGTGTTACAGCCTTAGCACTGCTGGCTGGTGAACAGGCTAGTAGCTGTGTCTGACTCTGGTTCGGTGTGTTACTGTACTGTAATGTTTCGGTAGTTCGGATTAAACTACCCCGGAATATTCAGACCAGTTCACAGCAGACACCGGGGACCGCAGCGTTATGAGGCTGCTAGCTACTAGCGATCAACTGGTCAGAGCGGTGACATAGGCTCAATACACTAGTGACTGATGCTTAAAATTAAATCAATAAAAATTTTTTTTTTGAGACAATAAACAATGAAAACTATTATTTAATTCTTAAAATGTTATTAAAAAGGTAAAAGAAAACAAATTCAAATATAAAAAAAAAAAAATCACATACTCCAGCAAAAGAGACCACAGTCAAAATATTTGACCATATAGCTTTCATCATAGCAAGATTTTAGTAAAAGGATAAAAATGAAACACACGTTTAGTAAAAGGACGAGATGAAACAGAAAAAAACCCAGCCAGATAAGCGGACCTCCTGAACGGAGCCGTTTAACTAGCGGCTAATCTGGAGAACAGGCGCACTAGTTTCCCCGCCTTCAGCGGAGTGATCCGGCCCAGAGCCGCGGAGGGATACAGAACCGCCTCACATTCCAAATCAGCGCGAGCACCGACCAACGGACATTTACCTCAGACTGAGCGCTGCTAATCAACCGAGCACAGACTAACACTTGATTCAGCTCTGATTTCCAGGTTTGGAGTCTCCTAAATCATTTGATGTTCAGTAATGTGAGTTTATCATTTGTGTTTGATCAGTTATCCGCTCTATAGCTCTCTGTAGACTAAAGATAGTTACCCAGCTAAGAGAACAATGCTAACGCTACTGAACTAACACAGTACTGTTCCATCACACACTAACACCATCTTAGTTTAGTTCAGAAAGAGCTGGATTTTCTCCTCAACACTCCAACATTTCTTACTCAACACACTTCATATAGGACACACCCCAGAAATGTGCTTCACTGGGACCATTAAAAACTGGATCCGGTTCTTTTCCATGGGAAGTGAAGATTGTTCTGTGTTTATGATGTTTAATTAAAGCTAACACTAAATATTGTGTTATTTCTGATCAAGTTTAAGTTACTAAACAATTCAGAAAGCAGTTGAGAAAATCCCAGCACAGGAGATTTTACTACTAGGAATAAAATGAGGAACAAAAGTGCCAAAGCTGTAAAGAAGTGCACTGATATATACACCTCCATCTATTTATCTGAAGCACATGAACATATGAACATGTTCTACAGTGAATCTCATCACAACAGAACTCCAGTTAGTCAATACAGTGGAAGAGAAAAGCACAATGTGTAGAGAATGAACTGTACCGTTACTCTCTGCTAGAAAACACTATGATGTAGTACCAGCTTATGACCACTAGATGTCCCTCATGTTCCACAGATCACAGTGACCATCAAGATATAATATCAGTAATAAACTCAAATATGAGTTAATATGAGTTAATAGAGTTTAAATGAGTTGTAATCTGAGGTGTTTTTACTGGTTGAGGTTTTAAAGGTTCGGTGTGAGACTGTGAGTTCTGAGCCCAGTGAGAGAGACTTGAGAGGTGTGCTGGTGTGAATGTGAAAGTTGATCTATAAACTATAGAAAGACTGAACATTAGAACTGAACATTAGGAGAGTTCTCAATAGTTCAAACAGGGAGATTTAATATCCTGTATGATCATACAGTGTTTATTATAAACATCATGTTTCCTTCTCAGGCTTATGTGCTTCATTCACCATCTCCTGATCCTGTTCCCGGGTTTCAGAGAATCAGTGGGATATAGTGATCAACAGGTTCACACTGAACACCATGTTGTTGATCTGGATCAGCTCTCAGTGTCACCTGTTACCTGGGAACACCAGCCGGACTGAGATCACTGTAGGTCTGTTCTACAGTCGGACTACTTCTGGAGGTGACCTCCTCGTCCACTGTCTGCTGACAGACGTGATGGACGTCTTTCTGAGACCAGTAGATGATGTGACCCTCCCAGTAGTCTAAATACGTTCCCTCCACCAGTTCATCTTTGTGTCTTCTGGTTGCAGTACTGAAGGAACCTTGTGCTGAACATGAGGCGGTTCTGACTCGTTCTGTAGGGTCCTGCGGTGTTTGAAGCCACAGATGGACCATCAAGCCCAGAGCAAGGTAAGCCACCACCCGTCCTGAGAGAGATCTGTATGTCAGATCAGGGTGGGTTATTAGGGGGGTGTTCTGTTAGTCTCAGCATGTTTGTACTGCTTGTTAAAGCCCATCACTGTTTAAATGTAGCGGTGGTTTGTAGGAGTCCTGATCCGCCCTGGAGTCCTCCATAACTGTACATACAAGCAGGCGGAGCTTTAGATCAGACCTTCAGCAGCAGTGGGACTCTGTGGGAAGAGGGCTCTGTAGGGCAGGTAGTTCACTCAGGAACCGTGTAGCTGTAATAGTACTGCTTTCTAATTTGGGTTCTGTGGGAGCTTTATGAAGCTGTCAGCAGATTTTAAATTCAGAGAGATACCAGTTTATCAGGTTCACCTTCCATAACCACTAATCAGTTCTGTCCTCTCTCTCTCTCCCTCCCTCTCCTCCTCTTTCTCCCTCCCTCTCCTCCTCTTTCTCCCTCCATGTCCTCCTAAACCATCGGCACAGGTGTTTCCCAAAACCGTAGATCCACCAAACATTCACAAACACTGTGGTTAAGGTGTGTAGTTGGAGCTACAGCTGTAGACCTGTGGTTAGAAGCTTAGTTCCTGGTGATGATGTCATCGATGATGCAGTAGAAGGAGGCGTGTCAGTGAGTTATAATAAGTTACATCAGTCCACTGGTACCAACATGTAGATCATCAGATGCTGTAAAGATGTAGTTTTAATGTGTGTCTTTATATATATGTATATATGTGTGGTGTTCTTCCCATATATGAACTTGTGTTAATAAAACATTATAGTTTTAAAAAAATATAGTTATTAAACACAGTATATGGTTTATAACCCAGTCAGTACATACTGAATTAGAATGTACACAGGTTTATTACAGGACCTGTACAGTGCACTAGGTGTGGTAGGTACTCGTTTTTATTTTTTTATAGGAGGGTAAAAGTTCTGTACATACACTGTCCAATCTAATAATGAGATCTGAACAGGAACAGGAACTCTATAGTGTAACTGGTCACGTCGTACTAATAGAAACGTATTTCCTATATTGTTTATGTCGGAGTGAGAGAGTAACTATGTAGAGTGAGCTACACAGTATGTTCTAAACTGTAGTGGAGCATGGCTCTTTCTCTCACTTTAATAATCGTCTTCCCTTACAGCTGGAATGGCAGCACCAGGAGCTGATGTAGCAGCAGCTAGTCTATCACGGAGGTTGTCTCCAGGCTGCTGCTTGTTCGTCAGTGTCTCCACCTACACCTTCCTCAGGTTCACCTTCAGGCTCGTTCTCCACTAGCTCTACAGTGAAGGTGTACATGTAGGTATGATTTTTATGAGACACAATAGAAACAGTGATGTCTTGAAGGGTTTCCTCAACAGTGAACTTTTTAGACATCGTCTCTTTTACCTCAAGGGCCTTCAGAACGATGGACAGCCACCGGGCTTCATCATTCCAAATGCTCTTTCCACCACCGACCTGGCTTAGGATAGGGGTCTGTTATATCTGGCTGGCATTGAAGTCATCACTTAGTCACTGAGCGTAATTAAAGAATGTGGTTTAATACAGACTAATGAAATTGGGATGTTTTATCTATGAGTGTATACTATCTGTTCCTGTTGGGATCCTGTACGTTACACTGAAGTGAAACTATGAAATGTGCTGATGTAGTATTACTGGTTTTAATAACTGAAAGGTATGACATTATTAAAGTTCCCTCCCTGAAAACTTAACAGCTCTTAGGTACATGTGAGGTAAGTGATCATGTGACTGTATTAGTATGCTACAGTGTGTTAGAAGTTGTTACTGTACTGCGTACCTCACACGGGTGCATATACAGTGTAGTATACAGTGCGCATTACATACTACAGTAGTATATAGTGTAGTATACAGTGTGCAGTACATACTCCTGTAGTATACAGTGTGCAGTACATACTCCTGTAGTATACAGTTTGCAGTACATACGACTGTAGTATACAGTGTGCAGTGCATACTCCTGTAGTATACAGTTTGCAGTACATACTCCTGTAGTATACAGTGTGCAGTACATACTCCTGTAGTATACAGTGTGCAGTACATACTCCTGTAGTATACAGTTTGCAGTACATACGACTGTAGTATACAGTGTGCAGTACATACTCCTGTAGTATACAGTTTGCAGTACATTCTACTGTAGTATACAGTGTGCAGTACATTCTACTGTAGTATACAGTGTAGTATACAGTGTGCAGTACATACTACTGTAGTATACAGTGTGCAGTACATACTACTGTAGTGTACAGTGTGCAGTGTAGTATAGTTTGTGATTTACATTCGAGGCATTTAGCAGACGCTCTTATCCAGAGCGACGTACCACCGTGCTTAGTGTTCTTTTGGATCATTTCCAGTACAGCCTTACAGACTCCTCCTCTAGTAGAGACCAGCATGACCGGCACTTGCTGTGTTTTCAATGCTGGTATTTGGGTCAACCACCATGACCATGGGCTGTGTACTTTTCAGCAGGGTTTTGACAGTGGGGGTGATGGGAAACGGGTCACCATGGGGTCATACTCTCAAACCCACCAGTGAACCTACACGTGACTCCTGATTGGATATATATATATATTAAAATAAGATAAGAGTTTATCACAAGACATCATAAAGCAGTGTTCCAGACATCCGTCAGCACCTGTACTCTCATCATTAATAGCATAGCTGCACCCAGAAAGAATCAACCCACAGGAATGAAACTTGGTGGGTAGGTTTGACGTTGTTAGACATGCCAGTGATTCAAGTTTCACACTTTCACATTCAAGAAGGCTTACTCATAGCGTGCGAGAGGATCCTGCTCCCTAAGGGACTTTGTAGTGCAGCACTGTGTACACATCCGCTAAGGTCCCTGATGGCCATCCACTACTCACATAACCACAGTTACGTTTGTAACTAGCGTTAAAGTATTGTAGGTGTGGTAATTGTTTTATTTACTGTAGAGGTTCATCTGAATTGTAAGAGTTAAGATAAAACCTGACACCACTTTGTTTTGTAGTCTCCTGGAGGTCCAGGTTTCAGAACCAAGCATTCATAAAAGACCAGAACATGAACAACATGAGGTGAGCAAAGCACAGGAGGAAATCCACACCCTACTAGAGTACAAGTAGCCTCCAACCCCGGCTACCTTCCTGCAGAGTGTAGGAGGGGGCTGTCGTGGGCTGGAGGTCAGGGAACCAGCCTTGTAAGCAGAGGGTCGTGCGTTCAACTAATTGAACTAATTCCTGTAGGTCATAATTCACAATCAGAGTATATCTGTTTATAGAATCAACTGAAGGAGGTGCAGAGTAAACTCCAGCAGAGGATCCAGGAGAACCAGAAGAAGCAGCAGGAGCTGAAACAGGCTGTACACACTATTAAGGTGAGGACTGAACACAGATTGGATATTCTAGAGCTCAGTCAGGTTCTCCTCCAGTCAGACAGTGAGGAGCTCCGTGCTGGACACTTTGAGATCACATTTATCACTGTTGACTGTTTGCAGTGAAATGTTTGATGGTCCTGTGATCACGCTCCGATATCTCAGCAGTTTCAAGAGTGCTGCATCGCAGTGAAGGACTTTAACAAGGACACGTGGAATGATGGACAGATGCGGGATTGAGGCGGTAATTCCAGTTTAAAGGTGACATCAGTGATTTTGGTGAGGATTTTAAATGAACCAATGAATTTAGGTAAGTGTTTCTTACCTCTCTCGGAAAACCTGATGTTCTATACTCTATAAACTATACTCGCTCTCTGGGGGTGTAGGAGGGGGTGTCACCATGATGACTATCTGCAAAGTATTTGTGGCGTAGCAGCCCTGCCTCGATACACTGCTGCGTTTCACCCCATGGAGGTATATGAGGTATTTGGGATATTTCTGATCGTTTAGAACTAAAAATGAGTGTCGGGTTAATTCTGGTCACTGAGCTAAAACTAGCTAAAGGTACTTGTTGAAGGTCTAAATCAGTTTAACTGTACATACAAGCAGCCGGAGCTTTAGATCAGACCTTCAGCAGCAGTGTGACTCTCTGTAGGAAGAGCGCTCTGAACAGGTTGTTCACTCAGTCAGCGTTCACAGAGTTACCAGTTCATCAGGTTCACCTTCCACAACCCCACTAATCAGTTCTGTCCTCTCTTTCTCCCTCCCTCTCCTCCTTTCTTTCTCCACCCCCTCTCTATGACACTTTCACTACTACTACTTAGTTCAGAGAAACGAAACTGATCTCAGAGTGCTGCTCTCTCTCCGTCTAGACGTTCAGGAAAATGGCAGAGGCCAGTATTTCAGTAGCTCATGACCAGTTCAGCTGTCCAGTCTGTCTGGATCTGCTGAAGGATCCAGTGACCATCAACTGTGGACACAGCTTCTGTATGGTGTGTATTAATGGCTGCTGGGATCAGGAAGATCATAGGGGGGTCTACAGCTGCCCCCAGTGCAGACAGACGTTCACTCTAAGACCTGTTCTACGCAGAAACACCATGCTGGCTGAAGTGGTGGAGAAACTGAAGGAGACAGAACTCCAAGCTGCTCCTCCTGCTCCCCGTTACGCTGGACCTGGAGATGTGAAGTGTGGTTTCTGCACTGGGAGAAAACTCAAAGCCATCAAGTCCTGTCTGACGTGTCTGGCCTCCTTCTGTGAAACTCATCTTAAACCTCACTATGAAGTTCCTGGATTGAAGAAGCACAAGCTGGTGGAAGCCTCCTCACAGCTACAGGAGAAGATCTGCTCTCGGCACGACAGACTGATCGAGATCTACTGTCGTACTGACGGAAGCCTCATCTGCTACTTGTGCACTATGGAGGAACATAAAGGTCACGATACAGTTCCAGCTAAAACTGAGAGAACCGAGAAACAGGTGAGAACTAGAGATCTTTAGGAACCTAATTACAGTAGATCCATTGTAATCTAGAGTCTCATTAATCAGCTGGAGGATTAAACTGATCCATTTCCTGCGTTTAGTGGATCAAGTTTGAAATGATGTATTAAAATGTTGGAGATGTAGGAAGTGTTCAGTAAACAGGTCAGACCAGTCAGTGATCATGTGACCAGCCAACACCTACCAGCCTTATAGTGGTCACATGACCGTGTGAAAGCTCTGTAGAGGTAATGACTTTATTGAGCTGCTATTAAAACTAATTCCTGTAGGTCATAATTCACAATCAGAGTATATCTGTTTATAGAATCAGCTGAAGGAGGTGCAGAGTAAACTCCAGCAGAGGATCCAGGAGAACCAGAAGAAGCAGCAGGAGCTGAAACAGGCTGTACACACTATTAAGGTGAGGACTGAACACAGATTGGATATTGTAGAGCTCAGTCAGGTTCTCCTCCAGTCAGACAGTGAGGAGCTCTGTGTTGGACACTTTGAGATCACATTTACACAGTGTCTCAACACCACCCACCCCTCCACTCCCCGGCCACAAATGTAGATAATCAGCTCAAACCGGTTCGGTATGACATGAACATTACCTGAGTGATTGCATCAGTCACTCTGTTTGTAAGTACTGTCAATCTGGAATAAAACATGCTCTCATTTTCATCCCGGCTCCACGTCTCAAATACTAAAACTTTAACACTGTGTCCATTTGGAGTCGTATAAACTGCCTAATAAATACCTACCTGTAAAATGAGCCCATATTTAAAAATCAATTGCATCAAGAAGTTAGCATGTAGCATCACAAGCTGTGCTTTGGTGAGTTTAGTGTTCAGTCGCTAAACTACAGGAGAGTGCGTGTTCAGTATGGCAGAATATTTCAGACTTCAATTAATATTCAAATAAACATCATTAGCAACTGCATTTCCAGAGTCTAAACGTGGTGGTTCAGACACCAATCACCTCCACCTGGCTTTAGACAGAGTTATCCCTGACCTGGTTAATAATAATAATCCGTAATAAAACGAAGCTAGCATTTAGCACTTTCTTCCCTAACCATATTCTGCCATACTGAACACGCACTCTCCTGTCACTAACCAGCAAACCTGAGTTCCACTTCCTGTTTGCTGGCTTCAGGCCAGAATGTACATTTTAGTGCTTTCCTGGTCTTAACACACCCGTAACTCGCAGTCAGCGGTTATCTGACCTGGTGTTTGGTGTGGAAGTGCTTGTTGACCGACTAAGAGAGCTTGTCTGTGTCACGGGGCTAATGCTACTGATACTGTCAGCAGAGACTCGTGGGGCTGTTGAAGCACGGCTCTGCTCGTTTTGGTGCATTCGCTGCTTGAACACCTGTTTCAGTCAGGGGCAGTTACCGAGCTGGGTGGCCTGTTTTTCCAGAGTCATTCTGTTAAGTTCCTCCAGGTGCAGGGCTGAGAGACACGCTAACACACAGTGGCTCTGGACTTCCTTAACAAGGATATCCGTCACTGCCTCCAGCAGTCCTGTGACTCTCTGCCAAAGCTGGTCACGATGTCACTTACTGCAGTTGCTTTGTCGATATCAAAGCGTTGGAGCTCCATGATGAGCATGTGAACTTGTTCTGTTGATTATTGCATAATTAGATTTTCTGCCGTTATTGGACTGTAACGTTGATGGAAATGTAACTGCCTGTAACTACAAACCGGTATGGATTTGTTAGCTTAGAGTGAGTCTTCATATCTACATATGACCAGATCGTCTCCGAACAGAGGCTGCTGCCGCCATGTTACTACAGTAGCCCGGACAGACAAACCCTACACGACCTGTAGAGAGACTCTCTGAGTCACTGAAGCAGCTATTAGAGTTTGGAGGTGATGTATCACCGGCTGGAAGACGCAGAACATGAGAGTCCTTGAAATGTCCTACCTAAAGTTCAGCTTCTTATTCACCAGTTTCTCATTCCTGTTTCACCATTCCACCTTAAATGGTGCAACTGGTATATCTGTCTGCAGCATTTAAGGTGGACCAGTACAATGTGAACTAGAAACTGGTCTAAATGGTGTAAATTAGATGATCAGGGGAAGTAGGGATTATTAATCTGGGTCTGAACTGGATTAACATTAAACACACAGTAGAGGTTTGAGACACTGAGGTCCTACACTGTACTAATGATAGGAGCGTGCTCGGCAAGGCCGCTCGATAAGGTAGAACACGGGTGCTAGATAACTATTTTGTGTTTAAAGTAATTTGAGAACCCAAATCATGACAAATAAAGGACTGAATTTATTTAGCACAGAAACACAAGAAAAAGTAAAGGAGGGTGAATCCTCACCGTCAAAGAGGAGAATCATAAAGGAGCTAAACGAAACCAGGACAGGCACTGAGACACCAGCAGAACCCTGACAGCCTCTGTAGTTTCTCAGGGACGGGAGGAGCAGGTGGAGTTTCAGTAGGCTGCAATATTTAACCTCACCACTAGGGGCTACACGCTACACTGTTCCTCCTAAAGGGTTCTCCATTCTGTGTGTGCTTGTCCTAACAGCGCTGTGCTCAGTCAGCAGTGGAGGACAGTGAGAGGATCTTTACTGAACTGATCCGCTCCATTGAGAAAAAGCGCTCTGAGGTAACAGAGCTGATCAGAGCTCAGGAGAAGGCTGAACTGAGTGGAGCTGAAGAACTCCTGGAGAAACTGGAGCAGGAGATGGCTGATCTAAAGAGGAGACGCACTGAGCTGGAGCAGCTTTCACACACAGAGGATCACATCCATTTCCTCCAGGTACCAATCACTGATCTACAGAGGAACCTGTTCCTCATCAAGCTTCTAAAACTCCTCCCACCAGAAGCTGATGAAGACCACCGTAAATACTCCTGTCTGGAATCACAAGTTTGTCTTTAGTGTGATTTGAGCTGCTTCATTTCTCCTGTACACCTTTATCTTCCTCCATTGTGTTTGTTCTCTCTGTAGAGTTTCCAGTCTCTCTGTGTCTCTTCTGGATCTGAGGACTCACCCAGCATCACTGTCCACCAGCCTCTCTCCTTTGATGGAGTGAGGAGATCTGTCTCTGAGCTGAAAGAGCGACTAGAGGAGTTCTGCAGAGAGGAGTTCAGTAAGATCCCTCCACATGGTAAGAGGAGCTGTCCTGCTCCTGCTGTCTTTTACTGACACACCCAGAAACATGTGACCTGATTTCCATATGACCTGTTATTAGTATGATGATCAATATTACAGAGTGTAAATACTGAACACAGAAGTGTTAACAGGAGAGAAACAGTCACAGACGAGCTTATGGTTTATTATTAATGGGGTCTTTAATGTCACATGGTTATGGGTTGTGGTGTAGGAGGTGTGTGGGGTCAGCTGCAGTGCAGTGTGTCTGTTCACTCACTCACTCTGTTCCCTCACTCACTCTGTTCACTCACTCTGTTCACTCACTCACTCACTCACTCACTCACTCTGTTCACTCACTCACTCACTCACTCTGTTCACTCACTCACTCACTCACTCTGTTCACTCACTCACTCACTCTGTTCACTCACTCACTCACTCACTCACTCACTCACTCTGTTCACTCACTCACTCTGTTCACTCACTCACTCACTCTGTTCACTCACTCACTCACTCACTCACTTCACTCACTCTGTTCACTCTCTGTCACTCACTCACTCACTCACTCACTCTGTTCACTCACTCACTTACTCTGTTCACTCACTCACTCAGTCACTCACTCACTCTGTTCACTCACTCACTCACTCTGTTCTATTCTATTGACTGTGCTGGTCTGTGTGTTTGTGTCTCCACAGCTGCAGCAGTTCAGACTTTATCCTCAGAACCAAAAACCAGAGAAGATTTTCTACAGTGTATGTACCACACACACCCACACACTATACACACACACTACACACACTACACACTGCACACACATACACCACACACTACACACACTACACTCACACACTACACACACTACACACACCACACACACTACACACACCACACACACACACACACACACACACACACTCACACTACACACACACACACACACTACACACACACACTACACTATACACACACACACTACACTACACACACACACAGACACTACACTCTACACACTACATACACACACACACAGACACTACACACTACACACACTACATACTGCACACACATACACCACACACTACACACACACTACGCACACAACACACACGCACACACACACAGTATACACTCACACACACATACTACACACACAAACTATACACACACACACACTCTCTCACACTGATACTGTGTATGTGTGTGTAGCGTGTGTGTGCGTGTTGTGTGTGTGTGTGTGTGTAGATTGTGTGTAGAGTGTGTGTGAGTGTATATGTAGTGTGAGAGTGTGTAGGTGTAGTGTGTGTGTGTGTGTGTGTGTGTGTGTGAGTGTGTGTACTGTGTGAGAGTGTAGTGTGTGTGTGTAGTGTGTATTGTGTGTGTATTGTAGTGTGTGTGTGTGTAGTTTGTGTTGTGTGTGTGGTGTGTGTGTATGTAGTGTGTGTGTGTGTGAGTGTTTGTGTATAGTGTGTATGTAGTGTGTGTGTGTGTGTGGGTGTAGTGTGAGTGTGTGGGTGTGAATCTGCGTGTGTAGTGTGAGGCAGGGTGTAGAATATTCAGTGTTGAGGTGTTTAAGATTAAAACTGTTTAGATTGAAAACAAATACAACAACTGTATTATTCTTCTAATAACTCCATTCTGTAGGAGAAATCCTGAAATCCTCACTTTCTTCTCTGTGTGTAGATTACTGTCCCCTCACTCTGGATCCCAACACCGCACACCCTAACCTCAGACTGTCTGAGAAGAACAGAGTGGTGACGTACAGTAATACAGTCCAGCGTTACTCTGATCATCCAGAGAGATTTGATGACTGGTGGGAGCAGGTGATGTGTAAGGAGAGTGTGAGTGGACGCTGTTACTGGGAGGTGGAGTGGAGCAGTGAGGGAGGATGGTCTGTGTTCATATCAGTCTCATATAAAGGGATCAGGAGGAAAGGAGGGAGTAATGATTGTGTGTTTGGACGGAACAGTCAGTCCTGGAGTCTGCAGTGTTCTCCTTCCTCTCTCTCTTTCCTGCACAACAACATTCAGACTGAGATCTCAGGACCACCATCCTCCAGAATAGGAGTGTATGTGGATCACAGTGCAGGAACTCTGTCCTTCTACAGCGTCTCTCACACAGTGACCCTCCTACACACAGTCCACACCACATTCACTCAGCCGCTCTACGCTGGGTTCTATGTTGGTGGAACTGTGAGGTTATGTGATAAAGAATGAGATTTTAAATATTGTAGATTTAAAAATCATTTAATTAGTGTTTTTATTGATCATCTGTGACAAAACAAGACTCGTTTATTTCTCAGCTCTTTATATGAAGATTATTCTTCATGCCTGTTCCACAGAGCTCCCTCCTTCACTCAGCCTCTCTGCTGGCTCAGATAAAGAGACAGAAGTGTTTCAGTAACACAGCTAATGGAGAATGAAGCGTTAGATCAGGATGGGAATGAGTCGCTTCACACCAGCTCACCCAGATCCTGGCAGGTCACACATGGATTTCCATCAAATACCTCACCTTTATTTCATTCCTACAACATTTCAAAGCTGTGCTCCACATAGTTCTTCAGTTCTGAGTGTTTAAAGGTTCTCCAGCAGGTTCTAGATCCCATCTTAAACACTGAGTGGAACTGTTTCCAGAGTGACTGAACTGAGCTGGAATATGAACTGGAGTAAATCCAACACTAAGAATAATATTCCACTTTAAATCAGCTGGATTATCTTAATCACTTCCTACAAGAGCTGGATTTAATAAAGAGAGTTTCTATCAAGTTTAATCTCTCAGTCAGTTTTTAAAGGGATTAGTACCAGTACTAACTTCTAGATTCTAGATTTCATTAGAAGGACTTTACTGGATCATCAGGTTGTACATCCAGTTCCCTGCTGGTCATATCACTCCTAGCATTTTATAAACAGATAGAAACAGGAAGTTTATTCCTCCTGAAGGAAACGACAGAGTTCCAGCAGCAACAACACAACTGTACAAAGCACCTCCCTCCACTAGAGGGAGCTGTAACATGTACAGAATGTACAGAAAGACTTTTAAAAGAGACTTCAATAACATTATGGCTTTCCAAATGTGGGAGTAACAGGGAATATGGACGTCTGATTGGATCTTGAGCTCTTTGTTAATGAGGTTTGTGTAGAAATGTGGAAGTGAATATTCTACACATGTATGTATTGATCCAGATCAGATGATGGACAGAATAACTGGGTTTAACTGGAGAAATACTGATATCTAATAGAACCTAAGGGAATATAAGGGATCAGGTTCCACCAGACTAAAGGTTGTAGTGTGTGTAAGGTGTGTTGTAATAAACTACAGGTGGTTTTATTCTGCAGTAGGTGTGTGTGTTGTGTCTCAGTAAAGTTATGGCAGGTGGTGGTGAAGTTTTACAGTGTATGTGTTTCACATTATCTGTGTGTTTCAGTTTCAAGTCTTTATAAATAACATCTACAGGCTCCTCCTCTCTCTGAGTCCTGTACGTTTTAAACAGAACCCGCACCTTACAGACGGTCCCTTACTGTATTCCCACCTGCTCCAGAGATTCCGGCTGTAGTAGTTAAACAGCTCCATTCAATCAGCAGCGAGAAGCAACGGATTTTAATCAGAAGTTTTAATTTTTATTTTTTCCCCATATTTACATATTCAAAATAAAGCAGTGAAACATTAAAAGCTATTGAATGTGATTGTATGTTGTCATGGCGATCTGGAGATGGTATGTAATTCAAAGAATTGTACATCATACAGTGTTCATGTAAATTTACCTTGACCATCACCTGACGTTCATGGAGAACCGCACCACACAGACGGACGTTCTGTGGTACTACAGCGAGGTGAGCTGTCACATCCACTCTTATCAGCTCTACATCCTCTTCAGAGACGTTCTCTGAAAAAGGATCATGGTTCTGCTGAACTACATCTAGATGTTTGTATGGGGTGGTGTTCACACGGTGCTCTCTCCATTCCTGTTTGATCTGTCGTTTTAAATTCTGTCCATTTACACAATTCTGTAATCCTAAAGCAGCTCCGACCCAGTTAGACCGGGACACCGCTTCCTGAACACTAGTAGAGGCATAACTCATATGATCAGCATCACTGACGGTCCAGACATTGGTCCCTTCT
>JAMWET010004051.1:0-48609 GCA_024036415.1 Prochilodus magdalenae | reverse complement strand
AACAGCTAATTAAAGACTATGTTAATGTCTAACACACTTTCAGTTCTTGAATTTGTGGTAGATCTGTCTTAAGTAGATTTCAGTCATTAGACTGGTGCTCAGAGGCCAAGGGATGGCCAAGCTGGTCAGTGTCACCATAGAATTAAGCTTGCCCACTCTTCTGGAGACCCCAGTTATGGAAACTGAGACAGAAAGTCATCATCTATAAAGCAATAATTATACCACTGGTGAAATTTGCTACAGGGCAGTTTGCAATCAGTTATCAGAGTCTAATGACTGCATTAATAATTAGCTTATCTTGCTGTGTTAGGCTATTTTATTCCGTTAGCAGGTGAGGGAATATGTGCTGGGTCCTTCAGTACCGCTGCTCTGTGAGTTTACACAAAATAAAATCACAGATTAGCCCAACACTGTGCAGCTCTTGTGTTATTACCTGGCAAACCATCTTAAAGCTTGTTCACAAACTTTCCCTTGTAGTTAATAGTATATGACAGAAGGAGATTTTATTTATTTATTTTTGTTGTTTCATTTAACAAGAATGGAAAAGAAAATTAGAGTATCCTGTAAATACCATAACATATAACTTATTTTTACAAAAGCTACAGCAGTTACAGTGGCGTAAGCACACTGAATAAAAGGCATTCTGTGGCTGTTTGATAATTTCCTCATGGGGCCTCTGACCACGCAGTGGCCTCTGTCTGACACCCTGCTCTCCTCTGCAAAACGAGCAGATAAATAAGGCTGGCCTTAATGATGACAAGGTTAGCCTGTAGATGGATCATGTGAAGGGCCTGAGCACTAGTCACAAGGCTGCTCTGAAAGCCACAGCCTGGCCCCGGGCAGGCCCCGGCCTCAGTGCACCGCTTTTGAAGAGGAGAACTTCAGTCTTTGGCCCTGCTGCAATTTTCTCTTTTCCTGTCATGCTTTGCAGTTGACCTCTGACCTGCGTGATAGAGCGCTTTAGGGTGGCAAGGAAAAGGTGCCGAGGGGTGGCTTGTGTAATTCCCCCTCGCTGTCACCCAGTCCAGAGTGTTCCTGAACTGCACTCCAACAGCTCTGCTGGCCTTTTTGCCCCTTTGTGTTCCAGAGCCATGCTCTGTTTTGCTGTATCAATAAACGGTATTTATGCGGCGTCTTCCACCGAGGTGAACTGTGCAATTATTTTTGCTTTTTCATTTTATTCGCATCTTTCTTTTTCTGTCTGCTGATTGTGAAATCGCAGGCATCTGTATTTCAGCTTCGAGAGGTTCACTCTGCAGTAATTGTGTGTTATGATGGCTTTACGCTGATGGCTCTTGTTGTAATGAAACTCCGCCGGCGAGGGGAAGTGGCTGAGCCACTGGCCGTCTCTAATTGTTTGTTTGTGTTTATTGTTGCAGAAGTGAGAGGAGCCGCTGGGTGACACATGCCAGGAGAGGTTAAATGATCAGCCACTGGAACTGTGCATTAATTACAGCACCTAGGTGCACGTTACGCCGCTGCCCGAGCCCCTCTCTCCACCTACACAGGATGGGCCGGGAGGGACTCTGTCGTCGTCCCCTCACAATGGGCTTGATTTGTCTTTCTTCAGACAATTGCAACCTAAATAGCAACTCCTTTATAACAGTACGTGGGCTGGGTCATATATCATGGCTAGTTATTCATATTTGAAATAAAGGAGCTGTCTGCTCCCTCTCTTTTTTGTTGCACATCTGCATCTCAGAGACAGAAGGAGGAGAACGATTATGCGCAGGGAGGGAGGGATGTCTCTCTAAAGTGTCTGGAGAGAGAGAGAGAAAAGGGAGGGCGTGGGTGGTTTTTTTGGGGTGAGCGTCTGTCTGGGAGGGTGATAGGTGGGGGGCAGGATCCTCTTGGATCAAAGCGGACAGCAGACACGTCTGTCGCATTGCCCCCCCGTAATCAAGAGCGCTACCTGCTCGGGCTGTGCCTCCTTCACTGCTGCCTGCACACTCTCTTCGCCACCGTCATAAATTCCTACAGAAACGGCCACTTATTCCACCATAAATCTCCCCGCTTGTCACTTTCAAATTACAAAGATTTATTTGCAGATGAACATGGCGAGTGAGGCGAGGCAAGAAAGGGAGGTTTTCTGACCCAACATGGCGGACGCTGTTGTTGTGCGCTATCTGCATATGTCTTTTGTGTAGGAGGAGAGAAGTGCTGGTGGCAGTCCCGGCAATGGGAGAGACAGAAAGAGAGACAGAGAGAGGGAGAGAGAGTGCATCAGCAACAATAGCACTGACAGCTCTCACGGCCCAATCTCATCTGTTCCAGCCTGTGCGCTCCTCAGAAAGCATTTAACTTTCATTAAACTGTGTTTGATATCGGCTAAGAGAGAGAAATGCAGCCGACTTCACTGGTAACGCTCATCTGCTCTCATTCATTCCACTGCAGTCACTTTCTTTTCTCCCTACCCCCCCACACTCTCTCCCGTACTTGCTATCTTGTTCCCTGGCTCTTCTCTCTCTTCTCCTTTTCCCTCTCCTAACACCCCCTCTCTGTCAGGCCCATGTTGGCTGGCTAAATGGGAGACCTTTGAAGCTGTAGTTAGTGCTCAGATTCCTTTATGCCTTTGTACCAGTTTCATAGTGTTGAAACAGTGATTCATGTACTGCTCATGCAGCCTCCATTAATTTCATGTAATGTAGCTTTTATCTCTCTGCCTGGGACAACTATCTCCAGCCCTGTCTTCCCAGCCCAGCATCTTGCTTGCAGACTATTACTTTTTTCCCCCCCCTGCCCCCCCTTTCCCAACTCAACCCACCCCAGCATGCTTGTTCCTTTTCTTTCTTTAGGGCCTGTTCATTCACAGCTCCCCTTCGTGGGCTTTTTCTATTAGAGATAGCAGAAAACTTCAAACCCCGACTGGAAATAATGGAAAAAGTGGTGGAGGTGCTGGCTATAGCCTGGGGGTGAGTCTTTTTTTTCCAGATTATTTCTTTATTTTTGTCCTTTTACGCTGACTCTTTGGAGCAGGCAGATAGAGCCTGTCAGATTGGCAGAAGCTGGATCATAGATGGAGAGAGCGAGCTGGAGTAAGAGTCAGAGAGCGGCTCTGAGGAGAGGGGATTCTTCCCTGGTTTCACATGCTCTACGCTTGACTCAAGCAACTTTGCTCTGATAGAGCATTTTGGTTTGCCATGTCAAAGCTTTTTTTAGGGCGGCCATTAAAGAAAACCCTTACTCTCTCTCTTTTTTGCTCTCTCTCTCCCTCTCTCAGCTGTCAGAAGTCCCCTCCTGGTTACGTTCGGTGCACTGTCACTCTTCTCTAAGATAACACCCCTGCACTGAGGCATGGAAATGTCAGGGTTCAAGTTTACAATTTAAAGTTTGAATGCAGAACTATGGGTCACCATGGGCCACAGTAAAGGTCAGCGCCATGACAACAGCTGCTGGATACTGTCAGTTAAGGCATTCTATCTTTATCTCCTCTCTCCAGCATTGTTATTTGATTGAATTTGAGTACACTAACCAGGAAGGCATGCTGCTGAGGAGATACCTTTTTTTGCACAATGCCCCATCCAAAGAAAACAATAACTTCAAACCATGTAAAATAAACTGTCCACTGGCACATAGTATTTCATTTACAGAGCGTGTAGAATGTGCAGGTATGTCTGATCAGCTGTAGTCTTCTTGAGCTGAGCTGTAATTACAGAGTAGGCAATGTAGCGTAACACTCCCACTGTGTGTTCCCAATGTGCCGTCTCACTAGGACACCTGTGTTCCAAAAGAGATAGAGCCAAAGAATTGTGATCAGTCGAATGGCCCCTCACTCAAATCAGTGACATAAAGAACGTTTTTATCTGTTTTGATGACCTCATTGTCCAGTGTAACCAGGACACTGATAAAGCTCTGACTGTGCTTAGCTTAGTTCTAGGTAATAGAGGACTTAGGTGGCTTGTTAAGTAGTATCACTCAGCAAACGTCCAGGAAAGATGGACTTCATTGCGTCCAAAAAACATTTGCCTGAAAGGGTGCTATCATCTTACCTATACCCAAACCCTTAAAACAGTGGGTATTAATTTGGAGTCTTCCTCCCACTTGAAACTGTAACAACCCCTATTCTGCAGGATTTTGGAGTGCATCTGTGTCAATTTGTGCCCATGTAGTCAAAAGAGCTTTTTGGATGCTGATGTTGGATAAGCAGGCCTGACTCGCAATTAACATTCCAAATTTATCCCAAAACTGTTCACTGGGATTATGGTTAGGACTCTGTGGAGGCCACTGGAGTTCCTCCACACAAAACATGTTATGTCTTTCTGGACCCTGTTTTGTTATGTTGTTTTGCTGGAATTGTCTTGATGCAGTATTAATGTTACCCTTATTGGACTGAGGAGAGATAAAACCGAACCCTGAACAACCGTTCCAGCCCATTATTCCTCCTCCACCAAATTTACTGATGACATTATGCATTCAGGTAGGTAGCATGCAGAAAGCACTCTTCATACCGTTTCCACTGCTCCAGAGTCCAGTAGTAGCATGATGTATACTATTCCATCCAATTGTGCATAGTGATCTTAAGCTTCTGTGCAGTTGCTCGATCATGGAAGCACATTTCATGAAGATCCTAATGCACAATGCTTGTGCTGGTGTGCATTTTTGATGGTCAAAAATGGTAAAAGCAGCTGAAAATAATTGAAAAATAAAAAGAGAGGTACCTCTTTACCTCTGTGGAAATGATTCTTGCATTTGGTGGGTTTACCTTTACAATAACAATATAACAGGCTGCATTATATTGCCTGAAGTATATGCCATAGCAATCCATCTTTAGCATTCTATAGCAATTCCTATTTCTGTCAGCTCAGATCTCTCCTATGAAATGATCAGTGACCATTCAGACTGCAGGGACAGAGCTTCCCCATCTCTATGCTTTCCTCCACCCTCACAGAACATTGTTTAATGGCCGGACAGCATCACACAGTGTATGCTGATAAGTGTTTGCACCGGCTCTGCGGCAGTTTAAAACAAGGCGGCATTTAAAAAGCAAGCATATTGGCAACGCTCTGTGCCAAGGAGTGGCCCTCTCCCCCTATCCCCCTCTGCCCAGCCTCTAGCTCAGGCACAGTGGTGCTGCTCTCTCCCTGCAGGGGGCCCTGGAGCTGGGCTTGTCCTGACACCGTTAACATATGTAAGGACACCTGAGCAGCGGCCTCCAGACTCATCGCCACCAAGGGTTAATTTCCTCCCAGCCGCGTGGCAGCCAGGGCTGGCCAAGTTTTCTGTCGCCCACAGTGCACCACAAGCTGTGTTTGGACCCCGGCAAACAACATTAATCCTGCCCCTTTGACGGATCACATATGTAAAATGTCCTCTGCCCTACACGCTCACACAGCCAAGTAGGTACAGGGAGGAATACGGATGGCGAGGCGAAGCTGGAAGAAAAGACAGAGGGACAGATGTGCAAAGCCTTTTAACACATCTTTGTACATACAGAAGTCATGTCTGAACATTTGAGGGCTCATTGGAGAGTGTTGAAGGAACATTTACAGACACAATAACATTAAATCCACTTTAATATCATAGTGTTGGGGGGGAGAAATCTAGATTCCTAATTTAAGTGAGGCCAATCATTCTCTGAGTAGGTAGTTATAGCAAATTAGAATTTTTTTATAGAAAAAAATATATAGAATTTTGTATTTCGCATTTAACCCATCCATGAAAAACCCAAACACACACCACCCACACACGCACACAGTGAGTACACTGGCCAGGAGTGACGGGCAGTCCTATCCGCGGTGCCCAGGAAGCAGTTGGGGGTTAGGTGCCTTGCTCAAGGCCACTTCAGTCATTGCCGTCAGTTCAGGGAATCGAACCAGCAACCACACCAGTCACAAGACTGGTTTCCTAACCTCCAGCCCACAACTGCCCCCTAAGAAAGTAATCTAACCCACATCCATATGACACAATGTTATATTTGCACGTTTATCCAACTCTGCTACAGAGTGCAGCTATTTGCATAGCCATGTCTGTGAGGTAGCACACTGCCTTTGGTGCTCACCACAATATGTGCTCATAATCAGTAATATTGTTACACAAATCATATTTTTTCAGGTAGACTAGAAAAAGAATGTTTGGTAGGACATTTTAGTGTCCTGGTCATGTTGCTGATGGTTCCGCCATTTTACAGCACTTTTAACTAGTCAAGTTTAATAACACAATTTGTAGGGAGTCTTATGCACAGTCTGCATGATTAGCCACAGCCTTAGTAAACTGAACATTCATTTCAGACACATTGGGAGTCCCATTCTTCCCTGTGCCTGTACATACAAACATCTAGCCTAGACAGACAGACCCAAGAAGAGACGAAGTATTAAAGCTTTTATGAAAAAGAGAAAGAAAAAGAAGGAGAGGCTGCAGACTCTACTTCATCACTCCTGGGCAAGTCTCAATCTTTCTCTTGTCTTTAACATTTGGAGCGGGGAGGTTTGCCACGCCAGGAAAGGTCAGGTTGATGATTTATTGAACATTTATTGAGGCTTTATCTGCGAGTCCTGCCACAGGCCTAAGCCAGGCTTTTTGGGGGGTCGCCAAGCGGACAAGGGCCAAGCAGGTCCAAGAAAAAACACATCACTAACACTGAGCGCATTAAGGCAGCACTAAGAAAGGAGTACATTCTTTACTTAACAAACAATCGCTAAGCATAATCACTCACGTCCACTTATCCTATATGGCCTAGGCCTGGGAGGAAAATGGGAGCGTGCTCCACTACGTGTGCGTGGCTGCTCCAGAGTAGGGGGGGAAACAAAAGCTCAAATTTCTCTCTCATTCAACACGTTCACACTACCTCTTACCATCAAACTGTGGATGTCGGTGTGCCTTGCTTGTACTAAATCATTATTCATAGAAGATGTCTTTGTGCTGTTAAATATCACAGAATATGAGAGAATGTCCTCATTATATCCATCTTGTGAGCCTTGAATAAGTTGAAGGAAGTTGATTTCTGTCATATTTTAAATTATTTTCTATTTGTCAAGTTTTATTCAGTGAGTAGCTCTTGAATCAAGGGCTTATTCATGACTTGTTTTCCCCATCTGTGTATTGATATTCCATTGACATCACAAGGTCTTGACTATGGCAGCACATCATTGTGATAGAATTCAGGTTTTAAAGATTGAAGCTATTTATTTTATTTAAAAATTACACATTTTGATATTAGCAGGATCCATTAGCATTGAGCCTTGACTGGCTGAGTATAATTCTTTTTTGAAAAAGTGCTATGTGTGCCTCTTTCAGGCAATCAATAGTAGCCCACGGCATACTGGATATCATAATGTATCGTCCTTAATATATTTAGTATTTTTGTTTAGTGGAGGCACGGTATAGTGTGAAAGATGAGGTCACATTAAGTTCCGCGCAAACGGTTATGAGCTGAAGTTGGTCGCATTTAAACTTTTGTCCTTTTCATCCCATCAGAAGGCACAGAGGCACGTCCCAGAAGAAGTGGAGAAAAGTCTAACTAACAAAAACAGCATTATTTCAGAAACAACCATGGGTGACAAGGGGTTTTCATTGCAGATTAAAAATCAATGATCTCTTCAACTCGCACCGGCAAGGGTTAGCACTGTGCAAAAAGAAATGGCCTTCACAACAACCATTTGATTAACCTGGATGATTTCATGTGCTGATAGCACCCACGGTGAGCAAATCATTATTAGATCTCATTTTCTGCACAGAGGAAAACCAGTGAAGCCTAGCTCCACACCGTGCCCCTGTGTGCATTGAATTTCTGCCTTTGACTTAAATAGGAATAAAGATGAGGACCAAAATGGTGTAAAAAGCGTATGGTGGGCGCCTCAATGCGATGAACGAGGGGAAACTGGTTCTCTATATTCAGTGCCATAGGAGGCTGGTGCCTGCGGAGCCATTCCAGACTCTCAGGAGTTTGTGTGTGTATGTGTGTGTCTGTGTGTGTGTGAAATGTAGAGACGAGATGACAATATAAAGCTCCTGGAGAAGAGAGCGGTGAGTAATGGATCCAGTGTGTGCGATACATATACACTCATCACTCCTCATCCTCTGCAGCCAAGGTCACAGCAGACCTGTACATCTCTCTCTCTCTATCTCTTTCTCTCTACCTCTCTCACACGCACTCCCCTCAATGATGCCGTGGCTCCTTCACCTTTCAGCAGGATCAGTGAGTGAGTGTGTCTCAGGGTTTCTCCGAGAAGCTCTTGATTTGGAGAGCAGAGCTGATGTGCCTGTACTGTCACACTGTCATTCAAGCCTGGCTCAAGCAATAGTAATCCTCTCTGCCATATTTAACTGCTTTCACCACATAAAAGCCTTCGACCCTTGTCTGCTGACATATAGTCTGAAAAAGCTGCCTCCAGATTGGTTTCCTAAGGTGGAAATTGAACACAACAGGTATGTAAGTTATCTGAAGTGGAACCTGAAAAACTATCAGCGACAATGTACACTGAAGGGAATACAGTTCCAGCATAGCCTGTGCAGAAAAGAACATTTCCTTGGTGTGAGTGTACATCATCTGTACATCTGAAGAAGCGCATTAACCCTGACCTATACAGGAGGATCATACCAGTGCAGAAGCTATGTGAATCCCCAGTCTACATGCGTGACTATAAAGCGGCATATGTGGTGTCCTTCATTGCAGCGACATTTTGACAAAAATGTAGAATGGGGTTTGTGACCCTCTCCCTTACTCAGACAGCCACAGCAATTCTGCTTTACATTTCTACCCATATACACACTACAGCTACGACTGTCACCTCAGCTGTGCAAAAATCCTGAGTGACTTGATTTCTTTCTAAATTCAATGATTTGGTACCTGTGCTCACAAAGCAACTCAACGCAGATAGATGTCAGTTCAGCTACAGAACCTAATCTTGGTTATCATGTTGCATGCAGTGCTGCCTAAATGTGACACCAACAGTGCTCCTTGCCAGAACAGCTGCCTGTACTTTAAGGGTAATCCAGTAGTGCAATAACTGGGTAGCTAGGTGGGTCAGTCTCACTAGGCCTGTGGTTCACAGTGGGCTCCTGCATCTCTTACTCTTCATTGGACCCCGCATGTAGATACTGACACAGCTGTACATTCACAGAATATACTAACAGCAAGAACCAACTTCTTAATATACCATTCACACTATACAGACAGACCTGATGTCTATTCATCCCTATCCTATTCATAATGCATTGGAAATGTTGTAATGGTATTTTATAATCTGCAACCCAATATATTTTCAAATTTCATTTTATTTGATGGTCATATTTAAACATTGTGGTTAATGTTTGATGTTAAGGTGAATGAAGTGGCATGCCTTAAGAGCATCAGCGTATTTGAGATATATTTAGAACATTCCAATATAATGTACTTTGCAAATAAATATATAATAAATTGTGCCATAAATTTACAGAACAATGCAATATTTGAGTCTCACGATTACGGTATTTCTAACCCTTTACACATGATATGACATTGCTTACCATAAATGAACTATCTAGGCCTTTTCTGACAAGCTAGTGCTCCACGTGGGATTTCTGGAGTAGGTAGCTAAGAATCCAGTAATATTGATAGCCATAAAACATAAAGTCAGTTGCTAAATTTGTGGACACTCCCTGGACCCATGATAGTTAAGCTAGCTCTGCAAGTCATAGTACCAGACTAAAGGAGTTGGGCAGTAAGAGTAATATGTCTGTAGCAGTCATGAGCATTTTGCAGAGGGCAGCCACTGCAGCCAGTGGTAATATGGGAACCTGTATAGCATGAAAAAAAAAAGACTGGAAAAAGATTTTGGGATTGGTACAAGGCCACAATCATACCAGAGCTCTTCTCTGGCAAGGCCCCACCAACAGGGCAGTCATTTCCCAGTCCCAAATTAGAGAAGTAATCAGCAGACAATAAACTAGCCTGTGGAAGAAAAGATGTCACACTTTCATTATAAATATTAATCAAATCGAAGCCTTTCAGACATGGCATTTCGCCTTGGGGAAAAGATGTACTGCTTGCCTGTCATTAGTTTGAATAGAGTAGCCAGCTAGAGGTCATGATGGCCTTTCCACAGTGTCATTGGACTTGATTTAGCCTGCCCAGCCAATACACTCTTTTAAAGTCAAAATTATTTGAATTGGAACTAATACACCAACGGGAGAAAGGCGTAAGAAAATAGCCTAGATGTTGTAATGGTGCAGTACTTACATTTCACTGAAAGAAAGAAAAATGGGGGAAAAAAATGAAAGTATGTGTTTGTGTACCGTGCTGTCATCAGATGCTACTGCAGAATCTTCCTTTGTTCCTTAGTGCTTTTTTTCCTCTTTTTTTTTATCAAGCTCATCTCTTGGCAGGCACTAAGGAGTGGAGTCCCATTTTATTTCTGAATCACTCTGAATGGCATACTACAAAGGTTGGATGTGCCGCTGCCCTTTCCATCTTAAATGGTACGTTGGCATTTAACTTTACGCATGTCAGCAGAACTTCACTTACAAGTTATGGTTTAATGTATGTGTATTTGTTCACAATGGCTGCCACTTTCCAGATTAGCTGCTCTCCACAGCAGAGGATGACAACATGTTTAACATGCAAAAAATGTAGAAAAGGTGGAATAAAATAGCATAGGTACTTGGGTATCAAAATAAAGTAATAGCTTGTTAACAAATCAAGAAATAAGTTCACTGTATTAAAGCACAGGCCACAATAGTTCTAAGTGATTTATGAGCGCATATCAACTTTTATTTAAACTAATTTCTTCACATAAAGTATAAAATACAAACATTTAAATGGTGAATGTAAATGCAGTTCACTTTGTTACTACATAATTATGCATTTACATTTTACACAGCTAACATCAATGTAATTTAAATTCAGTATAATGTATAGAAAAACAAATAACTCTAGGTCTTTTAGGGCTAAACGGTATGTAACATAATCAAATAGCAATATTAAATTCTGTGTTTATCATGTTGACATTTATATCACTCAGTGTGCCATGGTGCCAGATTATGTCTGACCGTTGTTCAGAAGCAGAGTGGTTTTGGCTGTGTGGTGCTCTCTGTGGTCATCTCTCTCTGTGCTTCCATTATGAATAATGAACTTGCCCTCTTCTGATCAGGCCTACTGGGTATTTCCCCACCATGTGGCACTGCCTGTCTAATGGATTGCTGTATGCTAATTTAGCTGTAGGATGATCGGGCAGTGTTTTGCTGGGGTCACTCGCGGAATAATAGGGCCTACTGTATAAGACTGAGCCATGTGCCTTGTACAGGATGGAGAAGACATTTACACACAAACACTACAAACAGTGTGGGTGTACCTGTGTTTTTGCTGTCTAAACGGCTTTGCTTCAGTTGGAACCTGTACCCCTTTTCCAGTGTTAGCTTGACTGGCCCGTTTCCAGGCCTTAGTCCATCAGCCATTAGGCCATTAATGAAGTAACCTCACAATGCTATTGACTTGCTTGTCAGTGGCCCTGTCTAAGCCCTTAATAGGAGTCATTGGTCTTGAGTTAAAAATGGGCTAAGAGTGAGTTAGCTGAGGCCATACGCTGCATCCTAAGTGCACACTAGAGATTAGTGCTGGCTGGCCAATGCAAATCATCTCACATGGCAGTAGAAAAAAAGTCTCCTTGGAGAAAAAATAGATATACATTTCATTAACAACCAGCTGTTATGTGTGCTTGACTTCTGATGAAACTTACTTTGACGTAAATAAGCTCACAATAATTTTGCCACATTCCTGATACTGCTACACCAGGTTTATTCAGACTCTCTCAAAGAGGACCATATTATACCTGGTCAATATACAGAAACATTCTCAAGATTTAAATATTAAGTTTTCAAGATATGTGTGCATAAAAGAAGAAAGCTTTCAGTGTGCCAGTTTTCTATCACTGTTTACCACTTTGTCCCTCAGGAGTAATACAAAGTCACTGTAGCTTCAAGTAGAATCGGTCCTACATGAATGGCACATGCAGTAGCACTGTATTACAATCTCCTGAAGGTCCTCTTGATTTCATTTAGATCATTTAAGGACAGGTAACCAATGAATAGAAGAGTAAATGCAAGGATGGCTGAAGTTCCTGGTAAGTAACTATTATAACTCTGCTGCCACCCACTCGTGTCAAGAATTAGCGTTCACCATCTAACAAACAAAATGATATAACATTGGTATTCCTTTCCTTTATTATCATTTCTTATGTTAGGAACAGGTAAGAGAGATGAAGGAATTGTGCATTTTCTGATGATTTGTTGCCCCTTTAATTTGGCGTGTGAATTTGACAGGTTGCAAATTATTTCTTGAAAGGGTTAATTTTACTGAAGTACTGATCAGAGGATGCAGGTAGCTTCAGGGAGCTTTGGTTCTTCCTCCCTCTCCTGTATTGTAAAGTCCATGCTTTTTCGTGTCTACTGATATTGAATTAAAAAAAATAAAATCCCTGGTTCTCAAAATGAAGTTTGTGCTCTATGTCTGTCCTTTCAAGTCCATTCAATAAATAAAGCTGAAGGTGTGGTCAGAGAAGAAAAACTTCCTCACCACAGCGTTACACTGTAGTTTTACACTGCTGCTGTCACCATCAGGCGACAGGAAAAACTGCAACGTACTGACCACTTTATAACACACTCTTAAACAGAAGCCACAGGCACAATTAAAATCTGTCAGCGGGCCACATTTGGACTTTGGACACCCTTGCACTATATCATATCTTAAAATTTGTATTTACTTGATCCAAAATGTAGTCAAAATTCCGACCATCACTTAGCCCTTTTCTTCAATACGAGCTAAGTGATGGTGTTGTGTTTCCGGCTGACTGAGTTCAATGAGTACACAAACTCTCATTTTAAGCGCATGAAGATGAGGCTGTGTAAGACATGCACTGTCTCTCTGGAATGGTCTGCCATTAACTTTACTAAAAATGTCTGCTGGTTTCGCCCAGGCAGTTAGGAGAGCTGAGTCTGAATAGGATCCAGAATCCTTGGTATGGCTTTCAGTAATGACAGAGAGATGTTGTGATAATTATTGTAATTTCCTTTGATTTAGAAAGTTGGTGTAGTTTTAATTGAGCAGACAAATTTAGCTGTTTTGGACAGTCCTTGCCCAGTAGCCTATTCACTCTGGAAATCAGTATGTAGATGTTTATGTCTGATTCTCTGTTCCTGTTCTGCGGTAACGGCGTTCTCTATGCATAGTCGTGCGCTGAGAAATTTATACAGGCAATATTTGCATGCATTTCTTTGTGCTCACTGTAGGTTCCCCTTCTGAATTTATGGCAGCCCATATTCTAGTAATAATGTATGCAAGCACATTTTAGCAGCCGTCTGTAGCAGCATCCTGCTCTCTCAGGGGCACCATTCTGACTATGGCCTTGAACTCTTTCCAGTTCTCATATGGAATGGCACTGTATCAGTAAAATAAGCTAGTTAGCATGTATTTCCTATCATTGACGATTTCTACTGCCATCTGTCTTCGATGAGAGAACCTGTAGCACATTACAATGCCATCAAAGCCTCGTTTTCCGGCTGCGTCCACACAAACAAGGGAAATTGAGTCGCGTTGGTTCCAATCAGGATGTCAGATGAGATGTGTGCCTTTTGACATCCCGCTATGGCACGAACAATTACTTCCACACTATTTACATTTTCAGGCATTTCTCCAATGAATTTATGAATGCAAATTTGATAGGTTTCCATTTCCTTAGGCATAAGTAGATGGGTTGTTTGGGTGTTAGGGAATGGTGCACTGTGACGTGTCAACGCAGGTATGGCTATAATCCCCGATGAGCCAGGCGTCATGAGTGCCTTTATGGCCCTTGTGGGCTCGAGTTGTCAGGAATGAGAGGGTGCTTGCAGAACTGAGGCCAGTCTCTTACTCTGACTGATAGACCAAAATATAGCACCACAATCCATCCTTTCATCCATTTTCTTACACAAATATGGCAAAATATATCATGGCTGGAGGCATTTAGTTAATATCTGCTTTTAGAGTCTGTGATGTGAGCATTGTTCTGAGGGAAGCATATTACTACCGCCACTGTTAGGTCTTTATGACTTTGAAACAAAGTAAACCCATAGTTTATTGACTACCATGTTGGATATGAATGATTGCCTGAGTTTTCCCAGCCCCATTTCACCCTGGATCACTGGATCAGATAAATGGAGAGATATGGTTTGGATTATGAGTAGGTCAGTTTTTCATAAGGTCTGTCTGTATTTTTCGGTGTAGTTTAAGTGATTTGTTGAAGCTTTCCTATGTGAATAAAGAGCTTCCAACTGGCTAGGAGAGTGTAACTGGACAGCTGGCAAAATAACACTCCTCAGCTAGCAGAATCTCCAGCAACATTGATCAAAGAAAATGATGCTTTTTGTGAAGGGAAGGGAACGGCACCTAATATTCAGAAATGAATGTCATGAAAGTTTCCAGTTTCAGCTGTGCTCTCCTAAAATGATGCTGCTTAAAGGATTCTTGGCGCAAACATACAGTTCTAGGAAAAACTTTTACATGAGGTAGGAGGTTCTTTTAATTTAAAGAGCCATCTGTTAAGACATTTTTTAAGGAAGCAAAGGTGGCTAATTTACGGCACTGCTTTATTTTATACTTCATCTTTCTTTTCCATTGGGATATATTTTGTCCAAAAGTATCCAGACACCCTTTGTAATTACAAAAAATTGTCCATTAAGGGGTTTCTGGTACAGAGTGTCACCAAGCCCAAGGACGGAACAAAGTTAAATCCATTTGAGATGAGTTGGAGTGGCGTTAGTGATTTCAAACGAATCATGAGTGCAATCTCATCCTCACAGCAATGTTCAGTTGTCGTCAGGAAAGTCGTCCCAGAAGAGTACAGGTTATTATCAGGATTATTGGTCTCTGGTTGCTACTGACCAAAATCACTTGATTGCCACATTTTAAGATTTGAGATTTATAATTCCTGACTCCTAATTGAAATGTTATTCCTGTTCATTTTTGTAAGTTTCTTTCTGTTTTGTCCGGTTATTAGAATGCCTGACAAACAGCTCTCAGCTGCTTGACTTGAAAAATGTCAGTCAACTGACGAATGACAAATGACTCAACTCATCGACTTTCATGAGGCAGCCCTAGTACACCGTTTGTACTACAGTTTGATCATGGTTTTATTTCTAGGTTAGGCTAAGAAATACAGATCCAGAGAAGGAAAGGTATCGGGCTGGTATCTGTATCGACAGATACTCAAGTTTGCGGCATCAGTAGTAACATGAATGAGTGATGCTGAGCTGTCCCTAGCTGTTACAGCAGCAAAGGAGGGGTAAGCCCCCTATTAATACCCATGATTTCAGTAAGAACACTGGATGAGCAGAGGCTCACAAACTTTTGGATACATACTTTATCATATCCTCTACACAACACACCATGTAAGAAGAAAGGCTTGGTCTGTCATTCCACCAGTGTGGCTACTGTATGTCATCACCTTATCGCTGTAGTACAGTGGGCTTTGGAAGGACAGACACTGCTGAAAGCCTGAGGGCAATGTGGATATGTGGAGGATGACTCTCGTTCTCTGTTCCTCTGTGAGAAATGTGTGTACCTCCTAGCGCTGGCAACAAACCACTAAAGCTCTCTTACTCAGTCAAAATAAAGGATGTGTGGCGTGCCTCCATGCTCGTCTGTACGTGTATGTGCGTTTATGTAAGCGCTGTGCCCTACTCACCATTTCTCCAAAATCCGCCTTTCGTACATGGTTATTGTCAGCTTTTTGTACTGTGCCGTAAGGAGTGCAAACAAATGAAGATGTTTGGTGTTATTTGGACAATTACCATATAATCCCTCTTTCACAGCAGCCACTCATTGTTGGATGTTCCCTCCCTGGACAGTTGGAATAATGTGATAACAATTTGAACAATGGACGTACGTCTCAGGATAATGTCCTCACAGGAGAAGAGTTACAGAAAGACACGTAAATATTCCTGTTTGATTGCGCTCCTGCTCAACCTATTTCCACTAATCCACGAAAATAAAAAGTTAGCTTTGATCACACCAACATTTATTTGTGTGTAGCAGCAGCATCCCTGTTAGCTTCTGTAATGAAAGAGGTTCAATTTGCAACAAGGCTCTTACCAGGACTATTTTTAAGCGCACCAGACATGAGAGGGAGACAAACAAAAGGAAGAACAGAACAAAGAATAAACCTCCTTAAAAAATCGAGGGAGAGAAAGAGAGAGAGGAACAGAGAGAGCTGAAGGTGGCAGGGACATGGGGAAGTTAAAAAAGGGAAAAGGTTAGTTGGGTGGCCTTTATAGATCTGTGTGTCTGTACAGGGGGATCAGCAGGCACTGGCTGATGAACTTCACTTTCTATTAGCGGCCATCGCGCGGATGTTCTTTCCCTGCCGATCAATAGGCTGAAGGACAAGAGTGTCAGAAAAATGAAGGACCCTTCTCTTTCTTGGCAAGCCAGGGTGGGAGTGGAGGGTGAGGCGCTGAGTGCCAGGGAGCCTGGGGTCCCTCTGGAGCCACTTTGACTGAAGGAGCCCATTTGCGGGAGGGAGCCGTGGCGCTATGCTGCACTGTTCCTATCAGCAGCATCACCACAATAAAAATTGATATCTTGGGGATTGAAAGCACTTTAAATGCAGGCAATATAGATGGACATCAGTACGCTGATCTGATATTTCTCATATGTCATAACTATTAGATTATTCAACCTGTTTCTCAACATTTTTACATACTGCCAGCACACAACAGCTTTATTTCTGAGAAGATAACTAATAGAAGACGAAAAATTGTTCTTGGTCGTGTAAATAAGTGTAAATAAGTAAAACCCTTCTCTACAGAGACACACTCACAGTCCCACAGTTACGGCTCATTGCTGAATTTAACTTTTTTGGGAAAAAATAGTCATAAAATATGATACATTTTTATTCAGCAATAATGTAAAACATCAGGAAAAGAGCAGTCCTTCTTCCTAATGGTTAGCTTTGAAAGCTATTTACTTACCAGTCTAGAAGAAGCTTGCAAGTTCAGCATCAAACTCTTTTTATCCGTCAGGAGCATCTCCTTTGTTGGAAATTAGCTCCAGTGTTAGTTTTCTCATTTTTATTTTTGGTTTGAGCAGGCAGTGATAGTCATAATGGCCATGAGTTTCAGCCATTGTTAAGTGCATGGGTCATCTCATTGTCTACATGTCCTTAAATGACAAAAAAAAAAACAAGAGAATAAGAAATTGGGTGTTAAAATGCATATTTAAATTGATTTTCACTTAGAAAACCAGTTTTTGATGGTAGTATTCAAACTTCTGCATTTGACTGACTGTACAATAATGTAAAAGGTTTATATCAACTTTATATTGGTATATTTATTGTAACATCTTTACACGACAAAAAAGAGAACACAGAACAGAACAGTTATGAGGTTAATATGACAGGTAAATTATATCAATTTATCTTACTATACTGACAGATAATGCCTCTTCCTTCCAGTATTCCAGTAGTCATTATTATCATAAAATAAACATGCTTGTTTTTGTGGACTATTTTAAATAAGTGAAAATGTCTAGAAATGGGTCATACTATTCCAATGACAGCATTATAATAAGAAACATTAAATATGTTTACATATAGATTTAAGATGTTTACCCATAAGTTATTATTAGCAGTACCCGCTTCAGTCAGTCAGAACTGCTGCAGCTGTACCTGCTCCGGCTACTGAGCAGGCCTAATGTTCAAGAGGACATGCCGACTTACTTTATTCCATGTGAACAGCAACAAATAAATACGTGCAGTGGAACTTCCATTTAAAACTACATGAGAAGCTGTGCTTATCTACTCTCATTCTCTTTATACTCTTTCTCTTTCTCTCTCTCTCTCGATCTATACATCCTCATTAATTCCTGCCTGTTACAAGCTGTCTTTAACACTGCCCGTCCATTTATACAGATCCACCGTTCACCCTCAGCAGCCTTAGCCCAGGAGAACAAACAGCACACTAAAGGGAGCGGATTACCCCATCACAGTCTGATTCAGTGACAGGCTCCGTACAGCCGGGACTGAACGCCTCTGACAATTTAGCCCTAGTCCTGGCACTCGCTATTCAGCCTCTCCATTTCACACCGCCGAATTAAGCACTTCCTCTCCTTGTCCCAAAAAGCCACCCCTACAGCTCGATGCTGAATATGAAATTAGCATACCGCAGTTGAAAGGTAGCGCAGGATAATTTGCCACTGAAAGGTCTGTAATAGGTGCACTTTATGATCCTCAAATGCAACTGATTCCTTGTATTAAAATCTCTCTCTCTCTCTCTCTCTCTCTCTCTCTCTCTCTCTCTCTCTCTCTCTCTCTCTCTCTGTCTCTCTCTCTCTCTCTCTCTCTCTCTCTCTCTCTCTCTCTCTCTCTCTCTCTCTCTCTCTCTCTCTCTCTCTCTCTCTCTCTCTCTCTCTCTCTCTCTCTTTCTCTCGCTGTATGCACTAGCAGTAGTGGGTTTGGACATGCCCAGGTGATCATCTTTCTTTTCTGTGAGGGTTTACATTAAAAAAACAACAATGTTCATTTCCATAATGCATTCTAATGGAGTAGAGGTCTGTTTGCAAGGCTAGGTCAGAGGTGCTGGTTTTTAGTCAACACAGCGGCCTGCCTGACAACTGCTATTATGTTTATACCTGTTCTAAGCTGCGGAAATAAAATGCACATAATTAGCAATTTCAGCTATGATCTCATTTATCAGGCACCGTCCCTGTTTGCCTGCCTTTGACCTTTCGTTTTACTTTACAAGCCATCAATGGGGCAAAAGATGCATTATCATTTGTGATATCAGCTGACACCAGCATGTGTACGTGTTTAGAGGTGTACGGCAAGCGAGACCAATTAAACACGTATTTGATGGGGGCACGAGGTTCATTTGGGGAATGTATCAAAACCGTTCCGATCCAGACACATGAAGGCTCTGCCACTGAGCTTTCTGCTCTCTCTTAATGAGCTGGTCCTAATGGAATGACTTCTGATGCAGCCTGCCATATCATAAATATCTGTTGATGGGTTGTTTTCATAATGTGTTAATGGAGATTCTGCATCATTTGGAAAAAACTGTTTAATTTCAGATGTAGCAAATAGCAAGTGTGATGGCTTTCCATAAGTTGAAAACCATCAGAAATTCTAAGGCTGTAGTAAAGCAACAGCAGGTTTACATTTAGTATTCTAGTTTATATGTTCTGTATAGTTTATGTACATCTCCAATTACATTCAGGTTGATATAGCTAGGCCTCTGTAATAGCGCAGCTTTCAGCTAACCCTGGTGTGTTTAATCATCTGTTATTGTCTTAGTGTGTATTAATTTGTGTTGTGCTGGTATGAGTGGATCAGGCACCATACCTCAATGTCACTGCTGGACCGAGTATAGTCCACTAACCAAAGATATACAGCCAACAGCGTACTGTAGGCAGCCTCCTGTGGCCACTGATGAAGACCAACACATACTGTGCAGCATAAGGTGATCTGTGGACTTTACATCTACAAGGTGGACCAGCAAAGTAGAAGTGTCTTGATAGAGTGGACAGTGAGTGGACACAGTGTTTAAAAACTCCAGCAGCATTGCTGTAAATAATAACTCATACTGTGCAACACACAATAACATGCTGCCACCGTGCATAGTACCCGCTCTGTGGTGGTCATGCAGGGGTCTTGTCCACTGAAGAATAGATGGACTAGTCCATAATTGTAGAACCACAAATATGCTACCATATGGTATGTGGAAGGAATAAAATGGACAATGAGTACAGATACAAGGGGCTCAGTGAGTGTAGATATTACAGGGAAGGGAAGGAATCCTGATGAGGCAGTGTTTAAGTTGATTGGTCAACATATTCATATATCCAACAATGATTCTATGAAGTAAATATGGACTAAATTAGCAAATATTTTTCAGTTCTTAAAAATCATTACACCTTCTCTGAAGCCCCAGAAGGCCCTGATGGATGATGTTTGGCTTTTCGATGTAGTGCATTGTTCTATTTCATTTATTTGAACTCATGCACAAGCTGGCTACCACGTCCTTGAACTCCTTCCATGTTTTTATTCTTGATTTAATTTTAACTTAAAGAACAAACTTCCGTTCTACTTGAGGTCTGTGCTAAACTGATTTTCAGTTTAATTAATACTCTAGAACACCACAAGTGCTCCCAGAGCCCTCCATTAGAGGTCTTCTAAATGCGCCCGTGGAGAAAACACAGATATCCACATCCACATATAGTGGCCAAAGGCCTCTATGGACACACACACACACACACACACATGGTAAAAGCGAGCATGTTCATAAACGCAAACACACCCCTCACGCACATATCGTAATTGCTGCATACAGAAAGCTTATGGTTTGTAAGTTCTCAAATATGGTTTTGACCAATGCATTCCTGCAGAGCAAAAGTGCACATGGTGCTTTCTAATAAAGCCTGGCTTAGGCAGTGCTCCAGATGGGGGTTAGGGAGCAAGGAGCACGGAGCATGGCTGATGCTGAATGCTTTCAGAGACAGCCGGCCCCTTCATGCTGGGTGTTAGTCAGCTTGGCTGCAGCATACGCTTTGGGTTTCAGACACATTTTTACTGTGTGCGTATGTGTGAGTTTATATCCTTGCCACCAATTTCCCCTGAAACCCAACCTGGGGTTTAGGGTTCTCCCTTGCACCCTCCACTTTCTATTTTCTGTCTGTCATTAAGGCTTCTTCTTCTCATCTCATTCTCTTATGCACTCCCACCAAACCTGCTCTGGCTCCTCCCACTGTCATTAATTAAATAGAAGTGCAATGATTACCTGCTATTTCAGACGCACCTGTACTCCACACACATTTTACTGTAACCAAACTTCTTACCAGGTGGCTGTTGTAAAGGTTATAGTGCTGCTTAAAAGTGCAAATTTCTATGTAATTGTGAGTGCCAATATGATAAGATCCTCATTAAATATATCATTTGATAAAAAGAATCCAATAAATTAAATATAAACAATTCTAATAGTTTTCCACTAATAACAATTGTATTTTCATCCATTTATTGGACAAAGTGATCCAAGATTAAATACCTGTGTTGGCAGAAGAATGTGAACAGGACCAGGAGGTTCAATCAAGAAGACAACCTGCTGTGAGTGTGGTTGACCCTACCTTGTTTAAAAAAACTTTAACCTGGCTCTTCATCATCAAAGTCTGGCCTATATCACACACATTTGTCAGTGCATGACATGTTTCAGTGAAATGAAACGTCTGAGGACCTCAGAAAAAACCTTTACTGCGATGCGCATTAGGCTGGAAGAGATTCCAAAACTATTTGTGACAGGTTTGGACGTTACAGATCCACAGTTAGGCAGATCATGTACAAATGGAGGAAATCTAACACCATTGTAATACTTTCCAGGAGTATTCTTCCAGCAAAACTGACTCCAGGACTCCGGCAGAGAATATTTTGGAAGACTACAAAGAACCCCAGGGTAACATCCAAGAATAGTAAGGCCTGTTTTACACTGGCTAATGTCACTGAACAAGCAGTATCTACACTGTCTGTCAATTTTATTAACTCAGCTTACCATGTAGATACCCTTTAAATTACCACAAACGACCGTTTGATTTGCAGTATACTTTGTTGGCCGCTTTCACCCTGTTCTTCTCTCCCAACTGGACCAGCAAAGCATTCCCAGCCCTGCAGTAACACTGGTGGTGGTGTTTGTGTGTTGTGCTGGAACGAGTGGATCAGATGCAGCAGTGTTGCTGGTGTTCCTGTGTCCAATTACTGTTCACTCTATTAGACTCTCCTTTCTTGTTGGTCCACCTTAAAGATGTAAAGTCAAAGACCAGAGCTCATCTGTTGCTGCACAGCATGTTGGTCATCCTCTGTCCTTCATGACTGGTCACTGCTGAATGGACGTTTTTAGCTGGTGGACTATCGTTAGTCCAGCAGCACTGCTGTGTCAGATCCACTTATACCAGCACAACACACATCAACACCACACAAGTGTCACAGCAGTGTTGGGAATGATCCACCATCCTAATGTGGGGGTCCTGACCTTTGAAAAACAGGATGAAAGGGGCTAACAAAGTATTGAGTGAATCAGATGACAGTTTGTAATTGCAGAATGTCAAAGTTCATCCATAAGGTAAAGGTAAGTAGAGCTGATAAAATGGACAGTGAGTGTAGATACAAGGAGGCATACTAGGCGAAGTGGTCGGTCAGTGTATGGAATAACAGCATAGCCAATGGTGATGCAGAATAAACAGACCAAAATTTCTACAAGTGATTGTTCAAGGCCAATCAACAAATAAAGAAAGTGTTTGGTTGAAGTCATTGTTGCTCAAAGGGGTCACACCAGTTCCTGAAAGTAGTGGCTGCCTGCAAAAGACTTTTAATGTAAAATTACTGTGGATAAGTCAAGAACCAGTTAATAACCTTTATATTTAAGAATGTAGTTTTTATTAATATTAATATTAATATGAAGAAGAGTTGAGCCCTGTATTGTCATGGAAGGACTGTTCAAGGAAGTTGCATTAAACTAGTGAAGAGGCATGCTTATTTGATTGATTTAAGTTGCATTCTTTTTGTTGCATTCTTAAATACATCAACAGATTGAGAACACCTAGGCCCTTTACATATCATAGATGGCCTAGTCTTATTAACTAAACTGTATTTATTTACTGTTCCTACTGTTTTGTGTACTCTTCTGTGTACCACATTGAGATCCTCAACCCCAAGAACCCTATATCAGGTTTTTAAAAATTAACGCCTTATACAATACCTTATATTCCCTTCATGGTGGTTTACAGTATGTTCTGAGTTATATGCCTCATAACTAGAGTTTGCATGTCCACTTGAATCTACAGAATTGTGACAGTGCTGTGTTTTCTAAGGTCCTTCCTTCTGACCCAGAGCCCCCTTTCTCACCCCCTGCCCCTTTACTCCACCCTTCTCTCTTCTGCGAGACCTCATTTCCTTTATCAGCCCCTACAGTCTCTCTCACGCTTCACAGAGAGGGCCAGGAATTCTCCCTTATTGTTTTACACAAAGAGCGGTGGCTATTGATTGGTTCCCCTCTTTAATATGGGTGCTCTTCATGCCCAATTCATCCAAATTAAATTGGTCACAACCCACCTGGTGTTGCTCTGTCTTCAGTGTGTCTGACAGAGCATTCAAAGCCGTTCCAGCCCAACTTCGCTGACCTCTGCCGACCTCAAGTCTTGGTGATCTCGAGCTATTGTGGCACGCTCTACAAAAGAGGGCATCTCCAATAGACTGCCCCCAGCTTTCTTAAAGGGTCACCTTTAGACCACTAGCAGCGTCCTCTTTCACCCAAGCACCCTGTCGCAGCCGCCGCTCGGGCCCTGCGCAAATAGAGGCTTTTAATTACCAACCTCCTCTATCCCTTTTCTCCCTTTTTCTCTTCCTCTTCCGGAGAGCGCCTCTTGTCTTTTTGGACTCCAGTCTCGCCATGTCACTGAGTCCTAATGTGCCCGCATCCTCAGCGACAGCCATAATGCTGCACTCACCGCTGTTTATTAGCCAGATCCATTTGCCACAAGTCCCCCCCTCTCCTTTGCCTCGTCTCCCTCTTTTGCCTCTCACTCTCCCTCTCTCTCCCTCCACCTCTCTCCTTTGTGCTGCCATATGAATGTACTTTGATGGTTGATAATTATGCCTGTCCTTTTGACATGAGGATCCACGGTCTGCCCTTGTTAAGCCAGTAATTAGCCTGTCCTCCTTATTTATTGAGAAAGTACAAATTATCCCTTCTAGTGGGCACTGGCCATTCCCCGCTATCTCGCTCGTCCTCGCTCACTCTTGCACTCTCTCTCTCTCTCTCTCTCTCTCTCTCTCTCTCTCTGTCTCTCTCACTCTCTCTCTCTCTCCATTCTCCTTGTATCCCTCAGCACTTTTGATAGGCTGAAAGCAGCTGCACTAAAGCAAGATAAAGCTCCACCATCAAGATGATGAACAGTGTGGATGAAGAGGCTTCGCACTGAGCACAAAGGCCGGAGCGGAGAGGCTGAGGCAGCGGCGAGGACAGCTGAAGAATGCCATGCCGGGCAAGGATGAATAGCTCTCATTTGTGAATATACAGATCCGCATGGTAGAGGAGGAGGAGAGAAAGAGAGAGAGAGGGCAAGGGAGAGAGAGAGGGAGAGAGAGATGGAGTGGAGGTAGAAAGAAAAAAAATGTAAAGGAAAAAAGAGGCAGGGGGGGAAAAAATCCACAGGTCATAATAAATAAAGTTGGGAGAGTATGGTGGCTAATGATAAACGTGGCGATGGGAAACACGCAGTAAGGGGCACAGAGTTTGTGTGTGCATGAGCATGGGAAAAACAGCTGTAGAAGAAGAGGTTGGGGGCTCATTTTCTCCACTCATCTCAAAGGGGGTAATTAAGCAGTGGCCTGCATTGCCTGATATATTAGTCTAATGATGTGCTCCCATGTCTCAGGTTCAGCTCGTCTCTCCTGGCAGCGTTTGCCATGTTGTTTTGTGCAGGAACTGAACCAGCATGTTCCACTCAAAGACCTGGGCTGTCCAGTCCTTGCTCTGGAGATGCCTTTCATTTCAATTAGCTGGCACAACAGCCCCTGTACACCTGCTCTAAGCTGAGCTTGTTTAGTTTTATCGCAACAAGCATGAAATGCAACGATCAATACATTGTTGGCACTAGTTTGCCATTTAGAAACTGCATTACAGACCTGTGTATTTATTACTTGCGCACGCTCTTTCTTTCTCTTATTCACATGTCCCCCTCATTCTCTTCTTTAAAGATGTCTGGAATATTAAGCTGTGACCCCCTGCTGCCCCATCTCCCCCCATCTCACGCTAAAAGCACAGTGTCCTTTTTAGTCGGAACAAAACCCTTTTGCTCCAGTGTTGCAGGAGTGCTGTATTCAGGTGGGACCCCCCCCTACCCTCCCGCCTCCTCAGCCCTGTGCCCCAAAGAGCCTCCCAATCAATAGAGATGTAAATAAGTTCAGACAGTTGCCAGACCTTTGTCTACGTCTTACATTCGAGAGGCATCACAAGGATCTTTTTTTTTTTCGTCAGTGTCCCTTGTTTTGTGTGCTTTCATGGCACGTCTGGTCAGAGATTTTTAATCTGTTTAGCTCAGTATTTATAGAAAACAGCCTGTTACAAACTCACATACATACAGAATTCAGAATTCTGCTACTGTTCACCAGCATGTATGATTTATGTCCATATAATAATATCGCCTCAATCAACAGTTATCATTCCCATTTTTTCAACCTTTTAAATAAAAAGGTTGTAATCAGGTTTATCAGTATCGTTGCTGTGTTGCTGGGGATAAGCGCACAGCTGAAAGCCCATTCAGGTTTGCAAAAAAGCAAAAGTTATCAGGTCACAATACTGGAATGCATTAGCAATAACCAATAATTAACACCAGTCCCATGGGATGCTTTATGGACATTTGGAATAATAATAAAAAAAGTTGGAACTGCTCTGTTTCCTGTTGCTTTGTGAATTGTGCAGTGATGATATCAGGATTGTAAATGGTTAAACATGTTTAATTGCTTTAATTTCATCACCCAATAATATCAGCTTACAGGAAGCATCGTTGCAATTTCCAAGTAATTTTATCATCTGAACTAGCATTAGCCTGAGAGGCCATTTCCAGCGTAAGTGTATTTCATTACAGCGAATCATGTAGCAGTTTTTCCTTCTTACCTGTTGCATAAGCAGTTCTTTACATAGCCAATCACATTTCCTTCAGTCAATTTAAGATGTTTCCACATATCACTGCAGAGCTCATTATGGCTAAACTTACTATTATATATCATCGCTGTCCAAAGAAAAACAGGTATCTCCAAAATGGCAACTTTACAGGAGAGGCCAAAAACCTCATTCAATTTGAATGGAAGTCAATGGAACCAGACATCTTTCCGAGCAGTTCTGGACCATTTCTGTTGGTCCGTTCTTCATTAAATTCACACACAATGTAAACAGCAGCTCATGTGATCAAATGAGGCATAAAAGTAAAAATCAACAAAAATGGAGATACATGTTTTTTATTGGACAGCGACGATATAATAGGACATCATTGTAATTTGTTGTTTGGTTTTCCTTCACCGTTCTGTTTTTGCCTTACTACCATTCACAAGATTGGAATCACTTGTTATATCCATTAATCTGATTCGTCCTTTACTCATATAGTGTAGTTGAAATGTTACAGTGTTACACCTGTTACCAGTTTCACAATGAATTGGCCCAAAATGACCTGGAAAGGTCTTGTTCCATTGCCTTACATTAAAAGTAAAGTATATGTTTTTTCTTCTTCTATCATTCTGATGACAGCAGCCTTATATTTATATATTTTTTATATTTAGTTTATTTTCTTGTATATAGTATGTTTTGTTAATATGTATAGCTTTTTGGTCAGCAAGATTTGGTCATCACTCCTGGAATTTAAGGTAATTTAGATATTAGTTCTATCATAAGTTCATTCTTGATGCCATATAGTTTTTTCAGTCACTACAAAATAATATACAGCTCCATTCCTCACCGAAAATTAGGTCTTACATACTGTTTGATACGTATAGCATATTAACATCATTGTATGTGTGTACCTTCCACAGTGATTCCAAATCTTTGATATAGTGCCTATTGTTCCAATTAATTTATTTATTTGCTAGTGCTGATGGAGGGTACTGCAAATGTCTTCAAAAAATACTGTATTAATAAAAACAGTGACCAACATTTTAACTTAAAAGGCTAGGTCTCCTACTCCGTTCTTTAGTGTAACCAAGAAATCTCTGTGAGCTTCATGACCGTAGTTGTTATTAATTGATAACTATTATTATGCTTTGCATCTGCATAATTATTAACAAGTTCCTATAATAATAAAGGTTTGATTTTCATTGGGTTTAGCACCTTGTCTTGTCAGTATTTGAGGAAAAGCTAAGCGCATTGTTTTCGTCTTTATCACCAGGCATAATGGTCAGAGTGACAGCGGCGTAGTAGTTGTTGATGCCATAATGTGGCACCGGGGCAGTTTTTCTCACTAACACCTACTCTATGTGCCCCCCGTGAACATGTGCTATTTCCACGGGCGCTGCAAACTCTTCACACCTGAAAATGCAGCAGAGACACCAACTCGCTTCCAATTAGCATCTCGCTCCCATAAGGGCCTCGCACACACAGACACACTCTCGCACACAGACATGAACATGCAAAGCTACAACACCACATCATTCAGGCTGCTTCAGGTTAATGAAGATTCTGACTAAAAAAAACTGTAGCAAATTTGAATGGCCTTACTCAAGCAAATACAGGTTATCAGTTTGTGTATATTTGGTATATATCAAATATATTGTATTAAACACAAGACAATACATTAACTTCAAATCAGGGGGCCAAAAATGAGGTCTCTGAGGTTTTTGCTTGAACTACAGTATGTATTCTCTGAAAATGCTCTGACATGCAGGTGGAGTTCTACATTTTTAACTCACTTTTGCAGGAGTCTGTAGGGTCAGATCTATTAAAGCATAATGAGATAAAAACCATGCGAGACGCAGATGAAGTGATGCTAAGTATTTAATGATATGCTGGGCTCGCTGGGCCCTCAGCCGAAGCCATATAATAATTCATAACTGAGCATCCTGCCATTACAGGGCCCAGGCAGGCTGTTTACACATTCATCTCTGTTTTCCTCCTCTCTTTCCTTCTCTCTCTGTCTCTCTCTTATTTGAATGCTGCTGTTTTCCTGGACACATTCTGCACAGTTCACCAGGGACTCGCCTGGCTTTTTGTGCTGTGTCCACAACAGGAAGTCGAATGCAACAAACAGATTTTTTTTTTTTACAAATGAACATTCCAACAGAGGCATAAAGAAGTAGATATCTTTGCAGTCGGAAACAAAATGGACACGGTTACTTTGTAGGAGAAGAAAAAGGTATTGTAATGCACAGTAAAGGAATAATCCATTTTACTGGTCCATTTGTAATGATGTTCACAGGGTGCAAAGGATAGATGGTGGTTTATATGGTATTACATATGATAATGACGATGTTATGGTATCAGCAGACACAGGAATCATAACGCTCCTGCAACTAATGCTCTTTTACTGAACACAGCAGCAGTGGAGACTGCCACCCAGCGCTCCTGAATACCCAGGGCAGGTCATACAAGGGAGCCTGACTGCAAGCCCCAATGCTGGACTGCCCCTGTCCTACAGAATAGCCCATGCAACAACAATGTCTGGTGATATTTCTAGGGGCCGCCGTCCATGGCCATGCCACCCATGCATCCATTGCCAAACCAGCTAACTGCAGGTCACTGCAATGCACAGAAAAACAATCCCATAACACTTCACCTGTGCAAAATTTACAAACACTATGTTTTATGGTTTTCCAGTATGTTAAACTGACCCAATAAATATAAAAGCACTAATATTTGATGAACAAAATGGCATATTTAAGTTTGTTCCCCATGTAGGGCTTATTTTCACTTATATAATCAGCACATCATGCAGTTTAACCAAGGGTGTTCAAAACTCTGCTAAACCTCCACTGCACTCAGTGTCCATGTTTTGACTAGTTGGTGTAGGATGATTTAGGAGGCCAAATGATATGCTTAGAGGAGGTCTGGACACATTAGGTGCATTGGTCAGATCTCTGCATATCTGCGTGTGCTTAATTACAAACGTCCCGCTGCATGCTAACTTCAAACTGAAGTGCTGAGTTTCAGTGGTGCCGGGGGCAGAGCTCTTACCCTTTTATTTCTGGATCCCAGAACCAAACCCTGCTGCGTTTTTGGACAGAGCCACTACTGTCTGTGGATGTCTGTGGGCCAAGCAACCCTGCCGCCACCACCAGGGCCTGCAACTCAGAGCAGCCTTGCTTCAGGCCATGGAAAAACCTTCTGTGTGTGTGTGTGTGTGTTTGAGTGTGCCTCAAAGTAAGTGAGAAGAGGGGGAGAGAGAGAGTGGATTGAGTGCAGGGTATGAGGGATTGTGCTAGGCAGCCACCAGAAATGTAATTAATGAGCAAGTTTCTCATGATTAACTTTTATTAAGCTATACTCCTGAGCCCGGAGCTGTCAGGTAATGGGTGAGGGCTGGGGAGCGGGACGGAAAAAACACACGCTCTCCCACTGCTCGAGACAACTCGTAAAGCATCACTGCATTCATACACCGTTGCAGTCACACACTGTAATTAATGCCAGGTTACCTGCACCATACAAGTCCACCAAAATTACATGCTCTTTTTTTCCACAGCTTTAAAGTATAAGCATATCCGAGTCAATGCACATTTTAAGATACAAACTTTTTATGCAGTTTTTCTCCCCAAATTCATGCCCAATTCCACACACAAGCTAGGTGGAACACCACCAAACTGGGAAGGTTAAAGCTAGCGCATGCTTACTTTGAGACATGTGAAGCCAGCCACTTACCAAACATCTTTTTGAATTTCGAACATCACTGGACTAGCTCCAATGACTGGGAAGAACGCTAACTTCCAACAGACCTCTTTCACATGTTCTTATTCGATATGGTAGAAACATTATAGCAGCAGCTGCCTTCAACATATGAGGATATGGAGAACTTTTGCATTCGCCTAATTTTCCACAAAATATATTATTTGTGAGGCAGCAAAAGAGGAAAATTCACAGGGTCTACATTACAAGTAGGCCAGTGGTTGGACAATAATAGATTAAAAGAAACTAAAAAGTCGTGTATGATCAGCAGAGAAAAGTGTGACACTATTTATAAATAAAAAGTGCAGGCATTATCTTAGGTACAGTAGTTAATGTTAGATAGATGAGCTGTTGAACTGTTTAGAGTGGCGTGGGGTTCTGTGTATCGATTGTGTTCGATACGTTGAAGCTTTTCCACTGTAAATTGTAATGATATTACTGCTTAAACACTGGAATACATTTTTGAAATCTTTATTGTCAGTTACCCTGCACAGGAACATTGACTAGCCATCTACAAAAACAGACAATATAAAAAACATTAACATTTAGACAAAGGAAAATTCCAGTGTCCTTTATTAAAGACAGCGAGCCAATACCTCCTTTAGTTCATTCTTAAATGGTCCCTAAGGTTCTAATACTATACAAGATTCATCACTTGCTCTTAACCCACAGAAGTGTTTGCAACATTGTGCTCTGATGTGTGCATAGATTAGATTAAGAACAAATCTCAAATAAGAAACCCCGGTAAGTCTTTGCAAAAACTGTTTTAAGAAGAAATGTCTTCTGAGGACAGAGTGGTGGAAGAGGCCCATTGTTTCTATGTAGAACCATGACAACTCAAAGAACCATTTGCATGCCTAAATGGTTCTTTGCATTGATAGTAATGCATTGCATAGAACAAAACATGTCACAGCAACAGTAAAACTGTTTTGATGCAATTTAGAATCATTTAAAAGCTGTTTTATAGCTGTTGCTGCTATGTTTCCCTACCCTGATGAACTTCGCTGTGTTAATGTAAAAAGGGTCCATTCTTTTACATCAACTATGCTGTGCTGCTACGCAAGCCAGAATTTTGTGATGGGGATGGGAAGGGCCATCCTAATCAGCCAGAGAAAGGCCAGTTGTGCTGTCTTGAACTCCAGGTTGTGGATGACTATGGCATCTCCCAGATCAAATTCCTAATGATGAGCCAATGCTTACAAACAAGGAAAAAATTCTAGTTTGGATGTACCTTTAATTAGCATGGAACCATTACAAAATGTAGAAGTTCTTCACACCCAGTGTACAATTCCATAGAACCATTAACGGAAAGAATCAAAAGTCTTTTTATGGTGTCACTTAAAAAAACAACACCTCTTGTAGGAGCGTATGTGCAATAATAAAGAAACCAGAGAACAGTCCTGACACAGGGCTCCAACGAGGCACATGGTTCTTGTATGCCGAGAAAACTTCTAATAAATCTTGCCTCAAACTTCAGCGAGGTCGTGCACATGTGTGTTCGCAGACAAGATCTCAGCTGGAGGACAGGAGGACCTGAAGGTGTTCTTGTCCAGGGAAACGAGGGAAAATTGTGGCTTTTAGTGAAGGGGGGCCAAATCAGATTTCAGAATTGAGGCTTATGAAATAATGAAATGAAATCCCTGCAGCAAATGCTTGCTGGTGCCTGCAGCTGACTACCTAAAGTATGTGGCATGAGGTGGGCATTGTCTTCATAAGATGGCGCCTCATAAAACGGCATTAGCTACTAGCGCCGGGGCTTGTGGAGCTTCATCCTGCCGGGTTTAGGCCCAGCGTGTTCACCAGCTCCACATTATTAGAATGACATCTGCTTTACAAGTCCTGCACCCAGGAGCATACCTTAGGAACTCATTTCAGCGCTGCAGCCTCTACAGACTCCCCTCTCCGCCTAGCTCCCCCCTTCAGCTTCCACAGCAGGCCATGGTTAACTCATTCTGTTCTTTTACCTCCTTCTGATCCGTTCTCCTTCCCTCACTCCTTCTCTTGCTTCGCTCCATGTTAATTTACATTTGTTGTTTTGTCTCGATCTATTTTATTATCTCGTTTTATGCTATTTTTCTTTGCTACCTTCTCTCACTCCGTCTCTTTTTTTCTGGCCCTCTGGCCAGACATGAGCTTTGCACAACACCAAGCTCCACTTTATCAATCAGCTCTGCCACAAACACTGAGTGCATTACAGGAGCCATCCTTTATCCACTCACTCCGGAGGGAGGAGGCGTGCAAATGACTACTGCGTCAGCCGCCATGACAAAGGAGCAAATTACTGAACAGACACAACAATTTCTGAAAGCATATAGATGAGTTTGACTGCAGCTTTTCTCTCCACATCGGAAAGCAAAGAAAATCTTAATGAAGTAGGGTCACTCTTTCATATCTGCGCATTCTGTAATGTGGCTCACTGTATCATAAGACATACTGTCTCTATGCTGCTTGTAGTATAGTAGTTGTAAATGGCAGTATTTGAATGTGTTTAGTATAACCAGTGTCAGACTGGGATCATGTCCCCTTCCAGCACAAAATAAACCATCACCAGCTCGGTCATCTCACTCTGTCTCACTCTGGTTCACCATGAAACTTGTTTAAGTCCTGCCGTCACTGAGCTTCCTTTCCAATTCAGTGAGAGTAGCATCATGTGCTGTTTTACACACTGCCAAGCTTGACCATCAATAAAGGTCCTCTCCCCAGTGTGCCTGCAGTCGTTATTCTCCATCAGTAGCTGAACTGGAGTCTTATAAGCCTGGATGCACTAGGAAGCATGACAGGCCAGGCCAGTGTTAGGTGTCTCAAGAATATGATGCTAAAATGTGAGCGACAGCAGGTTGTTAGAGTTATAGACTGGTGAAAATTCAAATATACACAATTTTCCTCTGACCCCAAATGTAGCTGATGAACCAAGACAGGATTTGTGTCTATAGTTCTCCCCGTCACAGCAAGACATGCCTGGGTTTGATTCCTGGTAGGGCCGTCTGGGGTCCTGTCTGTGTGGAGTTCCCCTTGTGTCTGAGTGCTCCGGTTTCCTCCTTCCTTTTAGTCTACAAATGTGCAGTCAAGTGAACTAGAGATTGCCCCTAGGTCTTAGTGAATGTATATGTCTGTGTGTCTGCCCTGCAACGGACTGACTGCCTGTCCAGGGTGTTTCCTGCCTTGCGTCTTTTGAATGCTGGGATTGGCTCCAGCACTTCCTGTGATGCAGAAGGACTGAGCGGTTTAGAAGGTGCATGAGTGAGAGTGAGTGAGAGCTACGAATACAAATTAGTTAACAAATAAGGGAAGCTCAAAACCTCACAGTTGGCTTAAACCAGTGGGTCATAAAGTTATCTCTAACAGAGAAGCTTATGTGGTTTCCCCACGCTGTACTGTTTTCTAGAATAAACAGATAAAAGAACACTGGACAGGTAAAAACAACAGCAGTCGTAGCCTGAATCTTGACCAAATGTTTTGTATCTGCTCAATGCATGGATGTAATCTGCACACTGCTAGTGGGTGGAGATGTTTGCTTGCATTTCCTGTTAGCTACTGTAGCCTCGATCACTATATCTCAGTTTTGTAGACAAACCTTCTATTAATAGGCTGTTGGCACTATCCAACAGCTTTAGTATCCGTCGGAATGTCGTATGTGATCTAGAACTAGTCATCCAGTATTGGGCCCTGACATCACTCCTGTAACTGAATGCAATGGAATTCTCACTGCAATGTTCCAACATCTTCCCAAAAAATGAGGGGAGAGGGGGCAAATACTCTTGATTTCAGAAGAAACAGTGGAAGAGCAGCTGTCTACAGAATTGGAATTTGCACTCAATGTAGAGTGCTGTACTTTAAAAGTGTGGATGAGATCCATAGGGAGGAAAAACAGGGCTGCCCTCATATCAAATTAGTTGGTAGTCCTTAGGGATGGTGATCATTTCCCTGAATAGCATTCTTTCATCGTCCTGTGGCCTGTGTGTCTTGTTAAGCTGTGGCCCCTCCACTAAAGAGAAGATACATACAGCGAGAGAGAGAGAGAGAGAGAGAGAGAGAGAGAGAGAGAGAGATAGAGAAATAAATAAATTAAGAGCTCAGAAAGATAGCTGGGGGGTGGGGGGTGGGCGGTGGAGAGAGAAAGAGGAAGAGACAGAGAGAGAGAGAGGGCCTAGTACGGCAACACCTTGACGTAGATGTACAGCTGCTCACATTGCGCCTGTCTCACCTTTAGCCTCGTCTGTCTGCTGCCGCTTTTGATTTTCCGCATTCATACATCAATGAGCTTTGCATGCTGACACCTCATTTTGCAGGCTACTTTGGTTATGGAGGTGGCGTTTTGCATATCACTCCCCATCCCCTCCCGACATGCTGCCGATCTTTAAAGAGAGAGGGAGAGGACGAAGCATGGAAAGGCGAAAACGAGGGGGGAAAAAATGACTTCCTTTGCTTTCCTTGATGCACCTCCATTGCCTTGCCTTCCGCCTCACATATTCCTCTGCAAGCCTCACCCGCTCATCTCTGCAAATAGAGCTTAATTGATTGATTTCTTTCTTTCATTTCTCCATGTCTATCAATCCAACTCATGCTTCACTCTCTTTCGCTTGTTCGTCTCCACTTCTCTTCTCCTTGCTCTTGGTTTGACAGCTTGGGTTGTTTGGGATCTGATGCCAACCCCCTCCATCAATACGCTCAGTATTTCTAGGCAATAAAACTTTTCTATTGTATTCAATAATGAAGGCTGATTTCCATTTTCTCAAAAAAAGAAAAAAAAAAAGAAACATAATTATTACTGGCTAATTAGTCAACATTAGGAGCAGCAGCTAAGCCAGAGAGTGCATGCTTCAGCGTGCTGGACCCATTATAGTTCTGAAGAACGTCAAATTCTGAACGTGGAAAGAGCTCGGAACACTATGACAGCTCTGTTGTTTGATATGGATATTTTCTGGGTGTCTGTCTCATAATCACATGCTTATTAGTTGCCATGAATTTGGCAGTGGCTTTGCCAGAATGACAGCGGACTGCAATTTCTGAATGGTGAGGTTATACAGAGGTGCAGAGTATAGTCTGGGCTTTTTGACAGCCTTGTCATGGTGATGCTGTTTGACATGTAAATGTAAACTCACAATTTATAACATTCGTTTATGAGTCCTTATGATATTTCAGTAACGTTCAAATGAAAACCCAACATTGTGTATTAACCTTACACAGCTTACTGTGATGATTTTGTCACTTTGCACAAGATTGTGTTCATTTGTTGTATTGTGGTATTTATTTTTTGAAGTTTTGTTGGTTGTTTATTTGTGAAGGTCACTGTGAAAAAAAAAAAATATATATATGTACATGTGGCAATATATCACTCCATTCTTTCTTTTTCCACAACAAAATGAAAGAAACGCCACTGATGAAGTCAAATGAAAGCAACCAACTATACTCATACAACAGCCACGTAAACAAATAAACAACAACAACAACAAGAAGAAAGCGAGCAGTGAAATATGGCAAAAGCAGCTGGAAATGTTCAATGTACTATATACACATTAGGATTACAGCAGCTTTCCACTACATCAGCTGCTAGATCTAAATCAATGCTTTGCAATGTTAAATCTTTTCATGGGCTCCAAAGTTGACGAGCTAACAAAAAAGGCATTCAGCAAGGTCAAGATTTTCATTTTAACACTTCCTTTGGTTACTCTAAATGTTGCCGTTCATTTGCCACATGTCTGACATTCAGATCATGCCTAAGTGCATATATGTTTAAGAGGGATATAATTTATAAGATGGAATGTAAACCACGCTTTACAAGCAGCATTTAAGTCATAATTTTACTTTCTGATGTAGTGCGCTTCTGAGAGCGCGTCTTGTCTGTGACGGGCCATAGAAAATTTGAAAAATGCTTTTGTCCCTTTTGCCTTCCGAGCTCCTGAGCACTAATTGTGAATTAAAATCCCAGCGAGCAAACAAGCTGTTTGGTTAGGAGAGAAGGGTGACAGAAGAGAGGAGGTGTGGAAGGAGAACGAGGGGGTGGGCTGCAGACGGAGGTGATGAAGGGAGCGACAGCATGAGTGTGAGGAGAGTGTATGTGTGTGTGTGTGTGTGTGTGTGTGTGTTTGTGCATGTGAGAGAGAGAGAGAGAGAGAGATGGGGTGGGTGGGTTGTTTGAGCCATATAGGTATCATATGGATATCTGCCAAACCTAATGTAATAAATTGATGTTTTCCAGGGCCTGAAAAGAGGGACCCTGGCTTTTAAGTGGCGAGGGGCTGTCATCTCTTTGCATTTGTGAGCGGAGAAGGGAGTGTGAATGTCACTTTCAAGTGGAGCTGCGCTGCTCTCCTAATGAGAGATGGGGTCTGCCTCAGAGCCAGCCAAGGGGCCAAGGAGGAGACGCCACCCTCCTGTAGCCTCCAATCCTCCGAGGGGCTGACAGCCTCCGATAAATCAAACCACTCACACACACCGCACCACCTCCACCCCCTCCCCAACACACCGCGCCCCACCTCTCCCTACACCACCTGCAGTGGGAGGTGAACAGTCATCTTCTATAGAGAGAGAGAGAGAGAGAGGTGATGTGGTGGGAAAAGTGGGAGAGTGAGTAGGACAGGTAAAGAAAGAAAGGGAGTGAAAGAGAGGTAGAGAGAGAGAGATGAGGAGGCCAACATGAGTGAATGAGTGGGACAGGTAAAGAAAGTAAGAGAGTGGGGGGGTGCCGGGGTAAGGAAGGTGAGTGAGCGAGTGGGACAGGTTAAGACAGAAAAAGAAAGAGTTGGGGTGATGTGGAGGGGTAGATAAAGAGAGCACGAGTGAGTCAGCTAGGTAGAAAAGAATGGGAATGATGTAGGGAGAGAGATGGAGCTGGAGATATGGTAGGGTGACGTGGGGGTAAAGAAGGGGGGGTTATAGAGAAAGATAGGTAAAGAAAGAGAGGTAATGTGGAGGATGGAGAAGGACGAATGAGAGTGAATGAGGACATCAAGAAAAGGAGAACAGAGGATACTTGGGTCAGAGGTGGAGAAAGGGAAAGCAAGAAGGCAAGAAGACGTGTATTAGGGAGAAAGGGGGAGACCAATGAAGGACAGGGAGAGAAAAATGTAGAGGAGGCTAAAGGGAATTCATGAGTGGGGAAAGAGAGAGAGAGAGGGAGAGGGCAGCTGATAGAGGACAAAAAATAATTTACTCTGGACATATTATATTTGTGTGTTTGTTGTGTACAGCGTGTTTGTCATTGTCAGGGCTCATGGTGTGTACCTTTGCAAACAAGTATACTCAAGATTTCTGTTTGCATGTATGTCTACATTTGTTTGTCCGTGTGCATATTTGTTTTCTGTGCTTTCACTCATGCATGCTTCGTGCAGCACACGCAATTCCTGCGTGGGGTCATTAGGTCAGAGTGTGTAGTACTACCAGTAACACCGTTAAGCTATCTGGAGCAGAAGACTTACACTCAGGTAATTATCCTCTTGGCTAAGTTCAGGTGTTGGAACGAGCAGAATGCCTCCACTGTCCTGTGCGGTTAATGTCCATGCCCTGCCCACAGGCATGCAGTGACCCAGTCCTGCAAGCCACAAAACTTATGAGCAGATGTGGACTGTTTAAAATAGCACCAACCCCACTGTCACTTTCACACGACATTTTCACCGTTCTCCTGCCTCGATTTAAATGCGTGTCCCTGAGAGACCCAATCCCATCCTAACTCTTATGCAGGGCCGCTTCTGAACATTTGGTTGACCGTCTGCCTCCTCCCAACCCCATTTTGTATAAACATTTTCTAAGGATGTGTGTGTTCAATTAAAAAAAGGAATTTTATCGATTTTCCAAATTTTAGACAACAACAAAGCCATTCAGAGATGTTTGATGTGAAATGATCACTGTTAAGTTTGTCAGGTTATTCACAGTCGTAGTAATAAGAATCAGACATCTGGAGCGTTTAATGCCTCTCTAATCTACCTCTCCAAAAAAAAAGCACATACATTTTTAGCCAATAAAATTTTCTCCGAAGCAGTATGTTACGTATAAGTTAGTAAATCACTAACTTAAATTAAAGTTGCATAATTCTAAGTGATTTTGGATGACCTGTTTAGTTACATTCACAGTGAAATCTTTACATAGCGTAAGGGGGGCAGAAAAAAGAAATTAAAAACAATAAACACACACACAAAAAAATAGAGATAAATGGAGATTTAGGATTTTGTCCTTTTCACAGTGATTATATACTCAGAAGACAAGTGTAGATTTCGTCGCTGTCCAAAGAAAAACAAGTATCTCCAAAATGGCAACTTTACAGGAGAGGCCGAAAACCTCATTCAATTTTAATGCAAGTCAATGGAACCAGATGTTTTTCCAAACACTTTTGGGCCATTTCTGTTGGTCCATTCATCAATAAATTCTCAAACAGTGTAAACAGCAGCTGCTGTGGTCAAATAATGTATAAATGTCAAAATGGACAAAATTGAAGATACATGTTTAGATAGATACATGCTTGTGTTGTAGCTGTCGCAACCCCCGGTTCCCATCACCACCGCTGTATGTAAATCAGTCAGCAAGTTTTTCCACAATGAACCACTGCACGACAAACCCTCTAAAGAACTTTCCCTCTGAATGATCTTAAAGATGGCATTACACTAATTATTTTTTTTTTTCTTTTAACATATATTTACAACAGTGTGGCACCACTTATTAATATGCGGGAATGAAAGAATGAAAAAGAGTTGATCAGAAAATGCGTAAGAATATCTTGCACTCACTGCACTTGTTGGGCATTTCTATGGTGACTGCTTCAATGATGATAGCTAACCGTAACACTGTTTTTATAAACTAGGTTGGCCAAAAGGGTGGCCATGCTTCGTGATGGGGTGGAATGGTCATCCCTGGCCAACCCTTGAATGCGCCTTTTTTCTCTTTTGACAACCAAATTGAAAAATAAAAGCTCAGTCAAGCTCCGACCGGCCGCTGTCATGCTTTGTCAGCATTTTTCCTTGTGATGGTAGATGTTGTTTTCACACAGATGACAAATTTCAAAGAACTTAATGCATTTTTTCTTATTGCCTCAGCCAGCAATGCAGAGAAAAAGAAAAGACAGCTAAAAAGAAAACCACATGGGGGAAAACATACCAAACAGGATAAGTAATTCACAAGTATGTAGAAAAGCAAAAGCAAGAGATTAGTGTTTGGGGTGCTGGAGACGGACATAGATGAATTCAGTGAGGTGGTGGGCCCGGCGCTGTGTGGATGCAGATTAAAGAGTGAGGCGGCAGTGTGAACCTTAGACAGATGGCAGCGCCTCAGCAGAAAGGATGGAGGAGAGGAGGGTAGTGGTGGGGGAGGGAGGGTGGGTTGAGGAGGAGGAGAGAAAATCCAGTGATGCGACCTGCAGGAGTAAAAATTGCTCGCATTGTTGTTTTCATTATCTTCCTTCTGTCATTTTTTGAGCTTTGTATCTTTGAAATGAAAGGAAGGAGAAGGGAGGGCAGGAAAAGCAGAGGAATATAGAGGAGGGGAAGAGGGGAGAGGGAAAGGAAGGGGGAAAAAAACTGTGAAATTAATCTTTTGTGCGGGTCCTGATGGAGCAGAGACATGCTCAGACAAAAGGTAGACTGGGAGAGAAGCCTGGTGATTGATGAATAAAGTAAAGGTGTCAGAAGTGTATTATGTAAATGAGTGAAGCCAGAGAGCATTGCAGGGAGGGAATGAGAGAGAGGAGAGCAGTGCACGTGTCACCAGGGCTATCGTCCCCCAGCGTCAATCCTGTGCCATCTTTCATCTAGTCAGACAAGCCTGGCTATAGCAATCTGCCTGCTGCTGCAGAGACAGTGCAGAGAGAGAGAACTGGGGGAGAGGTAAGGGAGCCACATCGGCCCAAATTCACCAAAGCCCAATTGACCAGTACAGAACAGCATGGCTGTTTATGGAAGTGCCTGATCGCACAGCTACTTCACGCATCTGGGTGGTATATGGGAGCAGACTGGCAGAGCTAGAGATGCAGGTTGTCTGATTTATTGCAGGCGATACTGCTAGGCTTACTTAGTGCAGCCTAAACTTCATGGGGACAGCAATGAAGTATCATCACGCTTTCACACTTTTCCATCTCAAGGTCCAAATTTTCACATCGCTGCAAAATCTTGTACCCACATATATGTCTTTTTTACAACATTTGAAATTACCAGCTGCCCACAGATCTGGTTCTATTAACTTCTATTCATAGTTTAGGTTTATGTCTTCACCTATAAAGGTACCATGTTGAAGATTTTTGCAAGCTTTTGTTTCAAAAAGCAGTTTTAAGGACTTCCTCCGCTGGACCAAACATAAAAATGCAGTTTTCTGCATTTCAGTGCACAACTGGGCCTAGCATAGTGGGAAAACCTAAAACCACTTTTGCCATACATGTGCCATAACTGGCACATTACACAGGTGACTATGTTAAATATATTTATGTGCTATAAACATAAATTGTGTATTAAAATGTAATTGTTCTCAGTAAAAGATCATTGTGATTATTATGCATTATTTAAAACAAGAAACATGCACACCCAGTGCATTTGACTGTATTCCCCATATGTTTAACCTACTGATATTTGATAGAACTGTTTGGTCTCACTTTACGGGGATAGTTCATTATAATCCCCTGTATATCAACTACAGATATTTAGATTATTAGCAAGTACACAAGAGTTCAGTCTGATTGACTGGTTGAGAAAAATTCTACACAACAGAATTTCTACAAAACAGAAATTGTTTTTTCCACAACCCTTTAATCGTACCATTTTACTGAGATGGGGTTACGAAGTAATAACCTGCTTTACTACTAGTTAGTACTAACTAGTTTTAATTGTAGTCCATACAAAAACATAGACTTGATAGCTTGATAACTATGTAGACTCTTTGGACAGAAGTAGAATATGGCAGCAGGCCATCAAATTTGTTCTCTCTTTGCCGGCGACCTTATGTCAGCAGCAGAGTACACTTTTGCAAACAAGATTGGCTGTCAAATTCAAATATTAAATATAAGAAAGCTAAGCTGAATCTGATGTTGTGACAGTTTTCACTCTGTTTGTAGTGCAACGGGCTACTACATTTTTGGTGGAAAGAACTGCTAATATGAAAACACGTTTGATACAAATGTGTAAAATTTTCTGCCTTACCCTTTACATTGCAGGCTTGTGATAGAACAGTCAAGGTCATTGTGGTTGTGAATAACATCACAAGATTTGGCTCATGCCTGAAACCAAATTATAGCTGAATCACTACTTACCTCTTGTGAAAGTTAGGATTAGAATTTGGACTGACATTACTGTTATAGTTAGAGTGATGTTTAGTTTTAGAGTTAGGGACAATTTAGGTGGATTTAACAGGTATGTATTTGAATGTACGTTGGTAGATTAAGTAGCTGAGCTGTCCTATTAAAATGAAGCATAAACAAATTGTGAACCAAAGATTTAGCAACCAAAAAATATTTTTATTCTTTTAGTTAAAAAGTTTTTTTGCTAAAGGGCTTATTATGTTAAGCTTTTCTCTTGGTTTCCAACAAAGTTACAACAAAAACAAACACACACACACACACACACACACACACACACACACACGTACACGCATACGTGCACACACACACACACACACACAGACACAGACACACACATACACACACACACACACGCACACGCATACGCACACGCACACGCACACGCACACACACACACACACACACACACACACACAGACACGTACACGCACACGCACACAGACACAGAGACACAGATACACACACATACACACACACATGCACACACACGCACACACACATGCACACACACACACACAGACATGCACACACACACACACACATGCACACACACACACACAGACATGCACACACACACAGACACACACACACATGCACACACACACGCACGCACACACACACACACACACACACACACACAGACACGTACACGCACACACACACATGCACACACACACAGACACATGCACACACACACAGACACAGACATGCACACACACACACACACACACACACAAACATGCACACACACACACGCACACACACACACACACATGCACACACACACACACACAGACATGCACACACACACAGACATGCGCACACACACATTCTAAAACAAATCTCACTCCCTTTATTTCATGCACTGTACTATTACTTTTTCTGTCCAGGCTTCATGGTTTATACTGAAATGCAAAAGGGCAGCCTGATGTATAATACAATACACATGTGAGTAAAAATAATACAAAGTAGAAAAACATGTAAGAGCTGCAGTCAAGTCAAATAAGAATGGATACATATGCCAATATACTTCTGATATACACGTGCATATATGCGTATGTGTATAAAAAGGTAACACCCCACATCTGTTTTGCAACAAACAGTATATAAAAGCCAGTTTGGGAATAGAGAGTCTTTTTCTATAGCAATAGTCAGTGTTAGTACTTCCCCATCTAGCGTTATCACATCAGCTTCATTGCAGCAGTGGCCGAGCTATGGCTGACTGAAGGGTAGGAGATTACATGTCATGACATTTCGGTCCATTCCTCATAAACCTTTCAAATACACTTCTTATCCCTTTGTACACTCTCACCATGCTAATTACATCAGCCCAACAGTATAAAGGCAAACCATACAAAGCCCCCCCAAACTTCTTGACTCTCAAACCCCTGATCCATACTGAACATTTTCTTCACAAATTAGTGTCAAGCATATATGAGGTCCGTAGTAAGCAAGTAAGAGGTCCGTTGAGTGCTGGGGCAGTGACTTCTGAGAGCACAACAAAGAACATGGGACAACTATCATATTGTGGATTTTTTTATAGGTTTATCTTTATGCATCTTATAACTCTGTTACAATTAGGTTACAAGCTTTAGGTTATTACTGTGCTAACACTTTATACCTGCATGAAGATATGCTACAACATGCACTCCAGCTTCCTAGAGTTTAAAGGTGATGTAGTTTCTGAAGTGGGAGGTTCTTTTGATGATAATGTACCAGTTATGACTTGTAAATAAAGTCTAGTTTAAATAAAGTCTAGCCAATGCCATCTTGATGATTTTTAGGTAGGGTGGCTACTTACTTACAGTCGGCCAAAGATCAAAAAAGAAGAAGCAGAATTCAGACACCAAACATGGTCTGGCTGATCAACTGGATTTGGGTTAAGTGGATAATAATGTATGTTTTATTTATTCATTTACCAAACTGTTCCTTTACTTCAAACATGCTTACAATAAGATATGCCACTGAGCTGTTAGTAAATTCAATCAGTAAACATTGATGTGAAACAAATACTGATAACAGAAAACATTTATATATGTATGTAAGTATATATTTATTTATTTATTTATTTATTTATTTATTATTTTTCCTCTGTTTAGTAGTAGCCAGCAGGATCACATGATGCTGGGAGGGTAAAGGCTAGCACATGCTTCCTCCTAGACATGCGAAAACAGATACTGTATCACTTCCAACTGCCACTAATGCAACATCTTTGGACAGCTCAGCATGATTGAAGGAGATCACTAACCACTAATTGTGTGAAATCAGCTAAAAGATACCCAACATTGATGTGCACTGCACTGGAAGATGGGGGCATTCTAGCTACCCAGAGAGAATGAGGCCAATGATGTGTTCAGCCCAGGGGATCAGGCCTGTAAAGAACAGTGGACGTTTATATTTGTGCTAGGCAGAAGCCACCAGGATTTAAAAGTTAACTTATACCTTGGTAGGTTTTGTGGTGTAGGTTCATGCATGTAGGTTTAAGTACTCTCTAAGCAACTAATCAGCCAACAGATATTCAGCTCTTTTCTAGTTAACAATCTATCATCAAAATTGCTATAATGGTAATCGATGGTACAATACAGATATGGTAGACAGAGATTAGGTTAAATAAAAGCTAAAGTGCTTTATACCTGAGACTTTTTTCAATAAATGTAGGATGTTAAAGTATAATATGACCTGGACAAGGATCATCAGCTGTTGAAGCTCACCCTCCACTCTGCACTACTGTTCCCAACTGTCTGTAATAGAATGGCAAAAGTAATTTATCACATATGCATGAACACAGAACAATGGAAAGGGTTTAAAAGAAATTGATGACATCCTTACTTTAATTCTACACCATGCGGCAGTCTTGGGTGATTGAAAACGACAAAGATGTATAGGGGGTTAGCCTGTAGAGAAGGCTCAGCTAATTGCCAGCACTTGTCGCGTCTCCGTAGCTTTGTCTGAGTCACAGAGGCTAACTAGCTACCTCTCCCGAATGCACATTGTTTGTTCAGCAAGTGCACTGCTGAGAAAGCTATTTTCATCAAGCGCCTCATTATTAACGGGTTCATAAATAAACGGGCCCTAATATTTCTCTCTGTTAGTGTTTATTGTGGGTCTACAAAGCACTATGGCTGTCTTTAATGAATGAAAGAACTGCGCGTAATTGAAGCTTATTAGGCCCATGCGAGAGGCAGTGGCAGGGAAACAGAGAGGTTGGACTCTGTCAAGCACAATCTGCTTTTCAGACTCAGTTTATTAATTTAATCATGACCAAGCAATTTTAGAACCCACAAAGTGCCATGGTGTACATATTTACATTATAGGCGTCTATATGGTCGATAATGTCATACACAGTGAAGATTTCCTGCTAAAGTTCTTAGTAGCCTGATTAATGGCATGTACTTTTGCTCTGTTGTACTCTTTACACGCACCCAGCTGACCTCCCAGTAGCACATGCTACCACTTAGATCAATAGGCTACATTTCCGAGTTGCTGTCGATAGTACTATGGGCCAGAAAACAGGCTGCACTGGCAAGTCAAGCTGATGCCGGTGCCAGTGCTGTTATTTTTAACGCTGTCTATCAACTACTGAATGGTAGGCTACTACTTGCATGTAGTCTTTGTTGGTTCATGCAAAAGAAAGAAAGACAGAAAGAAAGAAAGAAAGAAAAAAAGAAAAAAGAAAAAAAGAAAGAAAGAAATGAACGAATTAATATGTTTCTGTAGCACAATGAGATTCATGCCATAGGCTTCAATACCTGCATGTCCACAAAGTAGAAGTATCAAGTTCAGCAGTATTGAATGGCATTATTTTAAGATACTAAGTCAAAAATGAAGGGAAATGTTAATATTTATAGTTAATATAGTCAATTTTTTGGGAATGTAAGCAATTTGTGGCATAAAGAATAAGCCTGCAAAACTGACATCTACAACTGCACAACACTGGATAGTGTAAAAAAATCTTTCTGTGTTTATGTACAAAGAACCATAGCCCTCTGTTCACATATAAGTTCACAATACAAGGCCCACAAACACAAGAATTCAAAAATACATACAAAATATTGTAAAATGTCCAAAGAAAAAGACAAAAAAGGCATCTCCAAAACGGTAACCTTTCAGGAGAGAGCAAAAATGGTGTTTAATCTCAAATTAAAGCTTTAAATGCATCCTTTTAGGAGCATGCCTGTTTGCCTGTTCATTGTGAAATTTCTACACCATATGAAGAGCAGCTGCCAGCTTAGATGATGCAGAAAAGTAAATATCGCAAAAAATACTGAGATACATGTGTTTTTTTTGGACAGTGATGATATGTAGCTTGGTATGTAAAGTAATGCTAGTTATACCATTTCGTGATATACTATACTTTCATTACACTATCATTCACTGATCTTATTCCATATAAAGCAACTTCAAACATACATGTTATAAATTATTCTATAAGAATGCATACATATTACTAACAGTTTGCAGGAGCCGGTAAAAGGAATTTATTGTCAATAATAAAACAGAACTAATTAAGAAGCCTGTACAGCACTGAGAGATGAAATAACTTACAAAGAAACTGACATCCACAACTGCTCATGTTTGAAAACTAGCAAATGTTGCTCATTAAACAGCTATTCATAGTATTTATCTGAGAACAAATTCCAGTAAACAGAAAATTACAGCTTATTATTTAGTAATACTTCCATATATACAGTATTTTACCATGTCCTAACTGTATGTTGTTCCCTAAATACTATAAACTGGGAAGGAAGTATTGGTTTAAGCTTAGTATCCAGTTTATTGCATTGCAATGTACACTGTATGAGTTATTAATGAATAATACATCGGCAAACTGTTCAGCAGCCGTGTTAACACTCTCAAATTCTATAAAATTCACTGAAAGGAATTACCATAAATGCCATATAAAGGCCATATTTACGGTTCTTCCTGCAAGCCTGTTCTGTAGCACATTTTAAATATGTCCTCAGTGTAATGTCTTTTCTATGTGGCTTTTACCCTCAGTCCCTTTTTGCCTTTCTGTATTTCTTAGGCCAGTTCTAACTCTTGTTTTCTCCATCCCTTCATCTTGGCCTGTTCTGTCTCCCCTTTCCTTCCGTCCACTCTTTAGAGTGTTGTAAATGGCTGAGCTAGTTAAATTTACCCACCTGGCTATTTTTCAATAGAGACATTTCTTTATTCAGCTCAGAGGAAAAAAAGTGGCCCACTCTTTCTCTCCTTCTTCTCCTCCCCCTCCTCCTCCTCCCCTCTCTTCCTTGTGTCTCTCTTAGTCAGCCTGCTTTATTCCCCTCTTCCATTCCCCTCTTCCTGCACTTGGCTCTCAGTCGTGCTGCTGCTATCGTGTGTTAGAGGGTATTTCTCTTATGTACGCTCTCTCTCTCTTTCTCTCTCTCTCTCTCTCTCTCTCTCTCTCTCTCTCTCTCTCTCTCTCTCTCTCTCTCTCATGCAACGGCGGTGCGTACACGCGCATTACCGTGGAGTGACAATATCCTCCTTCAGATAATGCCATAAATGAGGGGAATTTACATACAACGCGCCGGCGCGCGAGCTCTCGGGCTGCGGGTGCGCGGGGGCGCTTAAAGCGCGCGCGCCTCTGCGAGCGTCGCCTCTGAAGTGGCTCTCCAGCGGGACGGCCATTAGAGCCATCTCAGAGTAATGACACGAGAAACGCCGCCACAACTTCCTCTGCCTGCCTTACGCCCCTAATGTTAACTAAGCCTGCTAATACCACAGCTCCAACCTCAGACCCGGCACTCCAAACGCTCGCGTGCGCGCACGCAGTGGGAGAAGAGAAGGAAAGAGCGGGCCTGATCCAGCGTTTTCCATGTTTAAGAGTTTGATTTAGAGTCATGCGCACTGTACGGGTGTACTCTTACCTTACATATTCATCTATGGTGGTACAACAAAAATTCAAATACAAGGCATATAACACAGACATGTATAGGCATTCTGTATAGGACATGACTTTTAATTTGCATAGCGTCGCTGTCCAAAGAAAAACATGTATCTCCATTTTTGTTGATTTTTACTTTATGCCTCATTTGATCACATGAGCTATTGTTTACACTGTGTGGAAAGTTCACAAAGAATGGACCAACAGGAATGGCCCAAAACTGTTTTGAAAGACGTCTGGTTCCATTGACTCCCATTCAAATGAAATGAGGTTTTTGAACTTTCCTGTTAAAATTGCTCTTTTGGAGATGACCTGTTTTTTCTTTGGACAGCGACGATAGATAACTTTCCAGCAGATGGAAAAATATCTTAACCTTTTTAAATAAGCAATATGTAAAAATGATGCAAAATTTACATTTGCTTCTGTTTACTTACCAGTCTGAAGAGAACTGTTGTAAGTTCAGCATCAAACTTCATCCCTTTTCATGATAAGGGCATCTCCAGCTGTCAAAAGCCATGCTTTTATTTTGCTTTTGTTTATTTCACTTTTTTTTTCATTTGCTGACAAATTGGAAACTGCTGTGTCACTTGCAAGGAGCTTCAGCCATAATTACATTTACTCTTTCTTTCGTTGGCTTCTTGTCCTTTAATGCAGAGTTTCTTAACCTGTAGGCCACAGATCAAAAAACTGATGGCAGTGGGCAATGAAACAGCACCCTCTAATGGTTTGTGGGCCTGTAGTTAGGTATGTATGTTGTCAGTAACAGGCTAATCATTTTGGAAACAACATAGGCTGTATTTGAAAATGGTATATACATACTCAGGTACTAAATCTACTTTAAACCTAAAAAACAGTATATGCTATGCAGTTATACTGTAGTGCACTGAAGATACCTGGAAGGTGTAACACTCCAGTCAAGGTATCTAGTATACTGGAGGAGGTATCTTCATGGTATACTGCCTCCCATCATACACCATGCCCTGACCAGCTCAGTCTGCTTCAGCCAAAGAAAATTTCAAACACTGGGGAGCAGAGAGGAGCAAATCAGAGAGAACAAATGTGAGCATATAGTAACTTGTAGTGGGGCATGTTTTCATTAGAATAAGGCTCAGAAAGTTTACAACATGGAGGTCTGAAAAGTTTTACCAAAAGATGATCTTCGGCTTTAGAGGGATCAGTTTAAAGTGAAATAATTTGAGGTTAGCTAACAGCTAAGGCTAAACGTATCTTCAAGTGAATTAAGCAGCAAAACTAACTAAGCTTAAAACACAGTGGATACAGTAATAACAGCTCTTTTAGGTACATGTGAGAGATAAACACCCCCCCCTTGTCATGTGACGCTATCAGTATATCTCAAAACGTCGTTACTGTACTACATACTAAACACAGGGGCAGTATGCAGTACGCAAGTACATACCACACTGTAGCATGTGGTATTCATAGTATAGTAGTGTACCCTGTTTTAATGATCTAACTGGGAGCAGGACCTTGAAAGAGTTTAGAATGCACCATCAGGGCAGTGTACTTCTTCATCCGCTCATGTCGGGGCCTGATTAGACTGAATGCTACAGTTACTCACTATCATGTGTCTGAAGATTAGATAAATGTTAGATAATGGCTGTATGAAGTGATTCACGAGGGCAGTTACTGCAGTGGAAGAGATCAGCCAAACTGTAACGTGATTAGCCTAAAAACCAACAGAAAACAGGTTGGGACGGGCAGCTGTGGAAAAGACTCAATAGCAGGAGTTCTACACCAATGACAATCTCATCCCCCCCCTTGATCCGTCTCTCACCAGCGATTGACGGCAGGGCTTATGTTTTCTACCTTTCTTAAAGTTCAAGATAGCATGTTCGCTGCTAGTTTTGCTGTATTATTTGTTTGCTGTTTTTGTTGCGCACAGCTCTCTAATTGAGAGGGTGGCCTACAAAAGAGCATTAGCCCACCTGCGGAGGTAGCCACTCAAGCAGAATCCGAGAGAGACCTGCTAAAATTAGCCTCAGTAGCTGATGATGCATGGCATGTTGACGGCAGAGGGCCAATGGCAGTAGAGGATCTGGCTTTTGTAAGCATCACTGTCTTACGCTGGGTAAATGGCCGC